>CM070445.1:0-42500 GCA_036324595.1 Champsocephalus gunnari
GTGAGCTGTAGTTATCAGAGCCTCTCAGTCTGAGCTGTAGTTATCAGAGCCTCTCAGTCTGAGCTGTAGTTATCAGAGCCTCTCAGTCTGAGCTGTAGTTATCAGAGCCTCTCAGTCTGAGCTGTAGTTATCAGAGCCTCTCAGTCTGAGCTGTAGTTATCAGAGCCTCTCAGTCTGAGCTGTAGTTATCAGAGCCTCTCAGTCTGAGCTGTAGTTATCAGAGCCTCTCAGTGTGAGCTGTAGTTATCAGAGCCTCTCACTCTGAGCTGTAGTTATCAGAGCCTCTCAGTGTGAGCTGTAGTTATCAGAGCCTCTCAGTCTGAGCTGTAGTTATCAGAGCCTCTCACTCTGAGCTGTAGTTATCAGAGCCTCTCAGTCTGAGCTGTAGTTATCAGAGCCTCTCAGTCTGAGCTGTAGTTATCAGAGCCTCTCAGTCTGAGCTGTAGTTATCAGAGCCTCTCACTCTGAGCTGTAGTTATCAGAGCCTCTCAGTGTGAGCTGTAGTTATCAGAGCCTCTCAGTCTGAGCTGTAGTTATCAGAGCCTCTCACTCTGAGCTGTAGTTATCAGAGCCTCTCAGTCTGAGCTGTAGTTATCAGAGCCTCTCAGTCTGAGCTGTAGTTATCAGAGCCTCTCAGTCTGAGCTGTAGTTATCAGAGCCTCTCAGTCTGAGCTGTAGTTATCAGAGCCTCTCAGTGTGAGCTGTAGTTATCAGAGCCTCTCAGTCTGAGCTGTAGTTATCAGAGCCTCTCAGTCTGAGCTGTAGTTATCAGAGCCTCTCAGTCTGAGCTGTAGTTATCAGAGCCTCTCAGTGTGAGCTGTAGTTATCAGAGCCTCTCACTCTGAGCTGTAGTTATCAGAGCCTCTCAGTCTGAGCTGTAGTTATCAGAGCCTCTCAGTCTGAGCTGTAGTTATCAGAGCCTCTCACTGTGAGCTGTAGTTATCAGAGCCTCTCAGTCTGAGCTGTAGTTATCAGAGCCTCTCAGTGAGCTGTAGTTATCAGAGCCTCTCAGTGAGCTGTAGTTATCAGAGCCTCTCAGTCTGAGCTGTAGTTATCAGAGCCTCTCAGTCTGAGCTGTAGTTATCAGAGCCTCTCAGTGTGAGCTGTAGTTATCAGAGCCTCTCACTCTGAGCTGTAGTTATCAGAGCCTCTCAGTGTGAGCTGTAGTTATCAGAGCCTCTCAGTGAGCTGTAGTTATCAGAGCCTCTCAGTCTGAGCTGTAGTTATCAGAGCCTCTCAGTCTGAGCTGTAGTTATCAGAGCCTCTCAGTCTGAGCTGTAGTTATCAGAGCCTCTCAGTCTGAGCTGTAGTTATCAGAGCCTCTCACTCTGAGCTGTAGTTATCAGAGCCTCTCAGTGTGAGCTGTAGTTATCAGAGCCTCTCAGTGTGAGCTGTAGTTATCAGAGCCTCTCAGTCTGAGCTGTAGTTATCAGAGCCTCTCAGTGTGAGCTGTAGTTATCAGAGCCTCTCAGTGTGAGCTGTAGTTATCAGAGCCTCTCAGTGTGAGCTGTAGTTATCAGAGCCTCTCAGTCTGAGCTGTAGTTATCAGAGCCTCTCAGTGAGAGCTGTAGTTATCAGAGCCTCTCAGTCTGAGCTGTAGTTATCAGAGCCTCTCAGTCTGAGCTGTAGTTATCAGAGCCTCTCAGTCTGAGCTGTAGTTATCAGAGCCTCTCACTCTGAGCTGTAGTTATCAGAGCCTCTCAGTGTGAGCTGTAGTTATCAGAGCCTCTCAGTGTGAGCTGTAGTTATCAGAGCCTCTCAGTGAGCTGTAGTTATCAGAGCCTCTCACTCTGAGCTGTAGTTATCAGAGCCTCTCAGTCTGAGCTGTAGTTATCAGAGCCTCTCAGTCTGAGCTGTAGTTATCAGAGCCTCTCAGTCTGAGCTGTAGTTATCAGAGCCTCTCAGTGTGAGCTGTAGTTATCAGAGCCTCTCACTCTGAGCTGTAGTTATCAGAGCCTCTCAGTCTGAGCTGTAGTTATCAGAGCCTCTCAGTGTGAGCTGTAGTTATCAGAGCCTCTCAGTCTGAGCTGTAGTTATCAGAGCCTCTCAGTCTGAGCTGTAGTTATCAGAGCCTCTCACTCTGAGCTGTAGTTATCAGAGCCTCTCAGTGTGAGCTGTAGTTATCAGAGCCTCTCAGTCTGAGCTGTAGTTATCAGAGCCTCTCAGTCTGAGCTGTAGTTATCAGAGCCTCTCACTCTGAGCTGTAGTTATCAGAGCCTCTCACTCTGAGCTGTAGTTATCAGAGCCTCTCAGTCTGAGCTGTAGTTATCAGAGCCTCTCAGTCTGAGCTGTAGTTATCAGAGCCTCTCAGTGTGAGCTGTAGTTATCAGAGCCTCTCACTCTGAGCTGTAGTTATCAGAGCCTCTCAGTGTGAGCTGTAGTTATCAGAGCCTCTCAGTGTGAGCTGTAGTTATCAGAGCCTCTCAGTGTGAGCTGTAGTTATCAGAGCCTCTCAGTGTGAGCTGTAGTTATCAGAGCCTCTCAGTGTGAGCTGTAGTTATCAGAGCCTCTCAGTCTGAGCTGTAGTTATCAGAGCCTCTCAGTCTGAGCTGTAGTTATCAGAGCCTCTCAGTCTGAGCTGTAGTTATCAGAGCCTCTCAGTGTGAGCTGTAGTTATCAGAGCCTCTCAGTCTGAGCTGTAGTTATCAGAGCCTCTCAGTCTGAGCTGTAGTTATCAGAGCCTCTCAGTCTGAGCTGTAGTTATCAGAGCCTCTCAGTGTGAGCTGTAGTTATCAGAGCCTCTCAGTGTGAGCTGTAGTTATCAGAGCCTCTCAGTCTGAGCTGTAGTTATCAGAGCCTCTCAGTGTGAGCTGTAGTTATCTAGCTCTCAGTCTGAGCCGTAGTTATCTCTCTCAGTCTGAGCTGTAGTTATCAGAGCCTCTCAGTGTGAGCTGTAGTTATCTGAGGGTTATCAGCACTACACCACGGCCCAGCACTGACGTTAAACTCTTCTTCTGTGATGTTTCAGATGCAGAGCCTGAGGAGGAGAAACACCTCCTGCCTCCCCCCCCAACCCCCCCTCCCTCTGTTGCCCCACCCCCTCAGAGGCTGCGTGCTCTGGAGCGGCAGCTGCATGCGCTGGGGGGCGGGGCTTCATTGCAGGGGGCGGAGCTGCTCTTCCAGGACGTGGAGTTCCCCGGGGGCGACAGCGCAGTGTCTTTAAAGAAGCAGCAGAAGAAGAAGAAGAAGTCCGGGGGGGGGCGTTCACAAAGTGGTGGGGGCGCCGGACGCCTCTGAGCCAATCAGTGACGTCAGCTGCTCGGGTTGCGGCGCGCTGCTGCACTGCTGCGTATCGGGTGCCCCCGGTTATCTGCCCGGCAATAAGTTCAAGGAGCTGCGCCTGGAGGGGGGTCTGGGGGGGGGCGGTGTGCCAGCGCTGCCACCTGCTGACGCACCACAACCAGGCGCTGCAGGTGGAGCTGTCGGCGGAGGGATACGCTGCGGTGGTGAAGAGGCTGCGCCCCCTTCAGGGTCTGCTGCTGCTGGTGGTCGACCTGCTGGACCTCCCCGACTCTTTACCCTCGGACCTGATCTCCATGGTGGGGGACAACAAGCGCATCGTGGTGCTCGGCAACAAGGTCTGCTTACCTTCTTTAAAGGTCTCCTATCAGGCAAAAGTCACTTTGTGATGTCTTCTCTACATCACCATGTCTCCCCGTGTGTCCCCGGTGTGTCCCCAGTGTGTCCCCGGTGTGTCCCCGTGTGTCCCGGTGTGTCCCCGGTATGTCCCCGTGTGTCCCCGGTGTGTCCCGGTGTGTCCCCGGTGTGTCCCCGTGTGTCCCCGGTGTGTCCCCCGTGTGTCCCCGGTGTGTCCTCGGTGTGTCCTCGGTGTGTCCCCGTGTCCCCGGTGTGTCCCCCGGTGTGTCAGGAGACTCAAAGTGTCAGGAAATAAACCTCTCTCTCCAACGGAGCTGATCCAGATTTGCTGCGTCATGACCACATTACTAAAATGTGGGCGGGCTTTAAACCCACGGGCCAATCAGAAACGTTGCTGTCAGAAACAATGAGACGTGTTCTGAAGTGATATGGTCTGTGTTTCCATTAGCATGCTAGCACTCAGAGCTAACCTGTGCTGGAGAGAGAGTGTGAGGAAGCAGGAAGTCAACAGGAAGTCACCTGGTGGTGAACCTGAGAGAGAGAGAGAGTTTGAGCTCCTTCCTGTTTCAGAGAGGATCCTTGATGTGGTTTGGAACAGGATGTGGAGTTTCATCACGGCAGCATTTAGCTGAGTTTCTGCTGGGAGAGTTCTCCTGATGAGATCTACTTTCTCTCTGGAGCTACTGACCCAGAGTCAGCTCTTTAGGACCAGCTGGAGGAGAGGGGGGGGCTACAAGGACCTGTTTGGGGTTTGGAGCAGGACACTTCAGAGTCATGTCCTTAGTAACAGCTGGAAGAGAGGGGGGGGGGCTACAAGGACCTGTTTGGGGTTAGGAGCAGGACACTTCAGAGTCATGTCCTTAGTAACAGCTGGAAGAGAGGGGGGGCTACAAGGACCTGTTTGGGGTTTGGAGCAGGACACTTCAGAGTCATGTCCTTAGTAACAGCTGGAAGAGAGGGGGGGGGGCTACAAGGACCTGTTTGGGGTTTGGAGCAGGACACTTCAGAGACATGTCCTTAGTAACAGCTGGAAGAGAGGGGGGGGGCTACAAGGACCTGTT
Organism: Champsocephalus gunnari; assembly: GCA_036324595.1. NCBI lineage: Eukaryota > Metazoa > Chordata > Actinopteri > Perciformes > Channichthyidae > Champsocephalus > Champsocephalus gunnari. Next base: position 4,659 of record CM070445.1, read on the forward strand.
TGGGGTTTGGAGCAGGACACTTCAGAGACATGTCCTTAGTAACAGCTGGAAGAGAGAGGGGGGGGGCTACAAGGACCTGTTTGGGGTTTGGAGCAGGACACTTCAGAGACATGTCCTTAGTAACAGCTGGAAGAGAGGGGGGGGGGCTACAGGGATCTGTTTGGGGTTTGGAGCAGGACACTTCAGAGACATGTCCTTAGTAACAGCTGGAAGAGAGGGGGGGGGGCTACAAGGACCTGTTTGGGGTTTGGAGCAGGACACTTCAGAGACATGTCCTTAGTAACAGCTGGAAGAGAGGGGGGGGCTACAAGGACCTGTTTGGGGTTTGGAGCAGAACACTTCAGAGACATGTCCTTAGTAACAGCTGGAAGAGAGGGGGGGGGCTACAAGGACCTGTTTGGGGTTTGGAGCAGGACTCTTCAGAGTCATGTCCTTAGTAACAGCTGGAAGAGAGGGGGGGGGCTACAAGGACCTGTTTGGAGCAGGACACTTCAGAGTCATGTCCTTAGTAACAGCTGGAAGAGAGGGGGGGGGCTACAAGGACATGCTTGGAGCAGGACACTTCAGAGTCATGTCCTTAGTAACAGCTGGAAGAGAGGGGGGGGGCTACAAGGACCTGTTTGGGGTTTGGAGCAGGACACTTCAGAGTCATGTCCTTAGTAACAGCTGGGAGAGAGAGGGGGGGGGGCTTCAAGGACCTGTTTGGGGTTTGGAGCAGGACACTTCAGAGTCATGTCCTTAGGAACAGCTGGGAGAGAGAGGGGGGGGGGCTACAAGGACCTGTTTGGGGTTTGGAGCAGGACACTTCAGAGACATGTCCTTAGTAACAGCTGGAAGAGAGGGGGGGGGCTACAAGGATCTGTTTGGGGTTTGGAGCAGGACACTTCAGAGACATGTCCTTAGGAACAGCTGGAAGAGAGGGGGGGGGCTACAAGGATCTGTTTGGGGTTTGGAGCAGGACACTTCAGAGTCATGTCCTTAGGAACAGCTGGAAGAGAGGGGGGGGCTACAAGGACCTGTTTGGGGTTTGGAGCAGGACACTTCAGAGACATGTCCTTAGTAACAGCTGGAAGAGAGGGGGGGGGCTACAAGGATCTGTTTGGGGTTTGGAGCAGGACACTTCAGAGACATGTCCTTAGGAACAGCTGGAAGAGAGGGGGGGGGCTACAAGGACCTGTTTGGGGTTTGGAGCAGGACACTTCAGAGTCATGTCCTTAGGAACAGCTGGGAGACCTTTTAAATGGATCTAAATACAGTTCTAATTCCAGATGAAATATGATTATCTTCTGATTGACGCTTCCTCCCGGCCACCAGGTAGACCTGCTGCCGGGCGACGCCCCCAACTACCTGCAGCGAATCAAACGGCAGCTGGAGGCGTACTGCGCGGCCGCCGGGCTGCAGGTGACCGAGGTGCAGCTGATCAGCGCCAAGACAGGCTTCGGCATCGAACAGCTGGTCTCCCGTCTGCAGCGCACCTGGAGTTACCGTGGCGACGTGTACCTGGTGGGCAGCTCCAACGCAGGGAAGTCCTCTCTGTTCAACGCGCTGCTGCAGTCAGACTACTGCAAGAGCCGCGCTGCTGACCGGCTACAGCGCGCCACCGTGTCCCCCTGGCCCGGTGAGGCCACACCTCATACCGGACACATGCACTTAGACATTTATTTATTTTATTTTATGAATGAAACACCTGAGTTCAACGAGGAGTGTCCCAATACTTTTGTTTATATAGTGTAGCTCTTCAGTAACAGTCCTGTGTTCCCTGTGTGGTGCGTTCAGGGACCTGCTGTATTAACTGTGTTACTTTGATGCGTTCAGGGACCACTCTGGACCTGCTGAAGTTCCCCATCATCAACCCGACTCCCTACAGGATGTTCAGACGAGAGAAGCGTCTGAGTGAGGAGAGGGGGGGGCGAGAGAGAGCTGACGGAGGAGGAGAGAGAGAGGGAGAAACACCTGAAGAGACAGGGGTACCTGACAGGTGAGGGGGGGGACACATGAGGGGAGGGTGGGCAGGGCCCTATCTACCATTGAGGTCCGGACCTCGGTAATATTTACCGAGCTGTGTAACAAAACTTGTGAAATAATTGCACTAAACGGGGTTCTTTGTAGTACTTCCATTTACTGACCATGGGGGGCGCTGCATAACTACGTAGCCTCTGTTAAAGCAAACAGAAGAAGAAGACATGTATCAACAAACCTCCGCAGCCTGTATCAGAGCAGCGGAGGAGAGATGAGGTATCTATAGACCTGAGTCCAGAGGAGAGATGAGGTATCTAGAGATCTGAGTCCAGAGGAGAGATGAGGTATCTAGAGATCTGAGTCCAGAGGAGAGATGAGGTATCTAGAGATCTGAGTCCAGAGGAGAGATGAGGTATCTAGAGATCTGAGTCCAGAGGAGAGATGAGGTATCTAGAGATCTGAGTCCAGAGGAGAGATGAGGTATCTAGAGACCTGAGTCCAGAGGAGAGATGAGGTATCTAGAGACCTGAGTCCAGAGGAGAGATGAGGTATCTAGAGATCTGAGTCCAGAGGAGAGATGAGGTATCTAGAGACCTGAGTCCAGAGGAGAGATGAGGTATCTAGAGACCTGAGTCCAGAGGAGAGATGAGGTATCTAGAGACCTGAGTCCAGAGGAGAGATGAGGTATCTAGAGACCTGAGTCCAGAGGAGAGATGAGGTATCTAGAGACCTGAGTCCAGAGGAGAGATGAGGTATCTATAGACCTGAGTCCAGAGGAGAGATGAGGTATCTAGAGACCTGAGTCCAGAGGAGAGATGAGGTATCTAGAGACCTGAGTCCAGAGGAGAGATGAGGTATCTAGAGACCTGAGTCCAGAGGAGAGATGAGGTATCTAGAGATCTGAGTCCAGAGGAGAGATGAGGTATCTAGAGATCTGAGTCCAGAGGAGAGATGAGGTATCTAGAGACCTGAGTCCAGAGGAGAGATGAGGTATCTAGAGATCTGAGTCCAGAGGAGAGATGAGGTATCTAGAGATCTGAGTCCAGAGGAGAGATGAGGTATCTAGAGATCTGAGTCCAGAGGAGAGATGAGGTATCTAGAGACCTGAGTCCAGAGGAGAGATGAGGTATCTAGAGACCTGAGTCCAGAGGAGAGATGAGGTATCTAGAGATCTGAGTCCAGAGGAGAGATGAGGTATCTAGAGATCTGAGTCCAGAGGAGAGATGAGGTATCTAGAGACCTGAGTCCAGAGGAGAGATGAGGTATCTAGAGACCTGAGTCCAGAGGAGAGATGAGGTATCTAGAGACCTGAGTCCAGAGGAGAGATGAGGTATCTAGAGACCTGAGTCCAGAGGAGTGATGAGGTATCTAGAGACCTGAGTCCAGAGGAGAGATGAGGTATCTAGAGACCTGAGTCCAGAGGAGAGATGAGGTATCTAGAGATCTGAGTCCAGAGGAGAGATGAGGTATCTAGAGATCTGAGTCCAGAGGAGAGATGAGGTATCTAGAGACCTGAGTCCAGAGGAGAGATGAGGTATCTAGAGACCTGAGTCCAGAGGAGAGATGAGGTATCTATAGACCTGAGTCCAGAGGAGAGATGAGGTATCTAGAGACCTGAGTCCAGAGGAGAGATGAGGTATCTAGAGACCTGAGTCCAGAGGAGAGATGAAGTATCTAGAGACCTGAGTCCAGAGGAGAGATGAGGTATCTAGAGATCTGAGTCCAGAGGAGAGATGAGGTATCTAGAGATCTGAGTCCAGAGGAGAGATGAGGTATCTAGAGATCTGAGTCCAGAGGAGAGATGAGGTATCTAGAGACCTGAGTCCAGAGGAGAGATGAGGTATCTAGAGACCTGAGTCCAGAGGAGAGATGAGGTATCTAGAGACCTGAGTCCAGAGGAGAGATGAGGTATCTAGAGACCTGAGTCCAGAGGAGGAGAGATGAGGTATCTAGAGAACTGAGTCCAGAGGAGAGATGAGGTATCTAGAGATCTGAGTCCAGAGGAGAGATGAGGTATCTATAGACCTGAGTCCAGAGGAGAGATGAGGTATCTAGAGACCTGAGTCCAGAGGAGGAGAGATGAGGTATCTAGAGAACTGAGTCCAGAGGAGAGATGAGGTATCTAGAGACCTGAGTCCAGAGGAGAGATGAGGTATCTAGAGACCTGAGTCCAGAGGAGAGATGAGGTATCTAGAGACCTGAGTCCAGAGGAGAGATGAGGTATCTAGAGATCTGAGTCCAGAGGAGAGATGAGGTATCTAGAGACCTGAGTCCAGAGGAGAGATGAGGTATCTAGAGACCTGAGTCCAGAGGAGAGATGAGGTATCTAGAGATCTGAGTCCAAGAGGAGAGATGAGGTATCTAGAGACCTGAGTCCAGGGAGAGATGAGGTATCTAGAGACCTGAGTCCAGAGGAGAGATGAGGTATCTAGAGACCTGAGTCCAGAGGAGAGATGAGGTATCTAGAGAACTGAGTCCAGAGGAGAGATGAGGTATCTAGAGGAGAGATGAGGTATCTAGAGACCTGAGTCCAGAGGAGAGATGAGGTATCTAGAGACCTGAGTCCAGAGGAGAGATGAGGTATCTAGAGATCTGAGTCCAGAGGAGAGATGAGGTATCTAGAGACCTGAGTCCAGAGGAGAGATGAGGTATCTAGAGACCTGAGTCCAGAGGAGAGATGAGGTATCTAGAGAACTGAGTCCAGAGGAGAGATGAGGTATCTAGAGGAGTGATGAGGATCTAGAGACCTGAGTCCAGAGGAGAGATGAGGTATCTAGAGATCTGAGTCCAGAGGAGAGATGAGGTATCTAGAGACCTGAGTCCAGAGGAGGAGAGGTAGAGGACAGAGAGACTAAAGACGATGGAAGAGGACAGAGAGACTAAAGAACAGGAAGAGGACAGAGAGACTAAAGAACAGGAAGAGGACAGAGAGACTAAAGAACAGGAAGAGGACAGAGAGACTAAAGACGATGGAAGAGGACAGAGAGACTAAAGACAATGGAAGAGGACGGAGAGACTAAAGACGATGGAAGAGGACAGAGAGACTAAAGAACAGGAAGAGGACAGAGAGACTAAAGACGATGGAAGAGGACGGAGAGACTAAAGAACAGGAAGAGGACAGAGAGACTAAAGACGACGGAAGAGGACAGAGAGACTAAAGAACAGGAAGAGGACGGAGAGACTAAAGACGATGGAAGAGGACAGAGAGACTAAAGAACAGGAAGAGGACGGAGAGACTAAAGACGATGGAAGAGGACGGAGAGACTAAAGACGATGGAAGAGGACAGAGAGACTAAAGAACAGGAAGAGGACAGAGAGACTAAAGACGATGGAAGAGGACAGAGAGACTAAAGAACAGGAAGAGGACAGAGAGACTAAAGAACAGGAAGAGGACAGAGAGACTAAAGACGATGGAAGAGGACAGAGAGACTAAAGACGATGGAAGAGGACAGAGAGACTAAAGACGATGGAAGAGGACGGAGAGACTAAAGACGATGGAAGAGGACAGAGAGACTAAAGAACAGGAAGAGGACAGAGAGACTAAAGACGATGGAAGAGGACAGAGAGACTAAAGACGATGGAAGAGGACGGAGAGACTAAAGAACAGGAAGAGGACAGAGAGACTAAAGACGATGGAAGAGGACAGAGAGACTAAAGAACAGGAAGAGGACGGAGAGACTAAAGACGATGGAAGAGGACAGAGAGACTAAAGAACAGGAAGAGGACGGAGAGACTAAAGACGATGGAAGAGGACAGAGAGACTAAAGACGATGGAAGAGGACAGAGAGACTAAAGAACAGGAAGAGGACAGAGAGACTAAAGAACAGGAAGAGGACAGAGAGACTAAAGAACAGGAAGAGGACAGAGAGACTAAAGAACAGGAAGAGGACAGAGAGACTAAAGAACAGGAAGAGGACAGAGAGACTAAAGAACAGGAAGAGGACGGAGAGACTAAAGACGATGGAAGAGGACAGAGAGACTAAAGACGATGGAAGAGGACAGAGAGACTAAAGAACAGGAAGAGGACAGAGAGACTAAAGAACAGGAAGAGGACAGAGAGACTAAAGACGATGGAAGAGGACAGAGAGACTAAAGACGATGGAAGAGGACAGAGAGACTAAAGAACAGGAAGAGGACAGAGAGACTAAAGAACAGGAAGAGGACAGAGAGACTAAAGACGATGGAAGAGGACGGAGAGACTAAAGACGATGGAAGAGGACAGAGAGACTAAAGAACAGGAAGAGTACGGAGAGACTAAAGACGATGGAAGAGGACAGAGAGACTAAAGACGATGGAAGAGGACGGAGAGACTAAAGAACAGGAAGAGGACAGAGAGACTAAAGAACAGGAAGAGGACAGAGAGACTAAAGAACAGGAAGAGGACAGAGAGACTAAAGACGATGGAAGAGGACAGAAAGACTAAAGACGATGGAAGAGGACAGAGAGACTAAAGAACAGGAAGAGGACAGAGAGACTAAAGAACAGGAAGACGACAGAGAGACTAAAGACGATGGAAGAGGACGGAGAGACTAAAGACGATGGAAGAGGACAGAGAGACTAAAGAACAAGAAGAGGACGGAGAGACTAAAGACGATGGAAGAGGACAGAGAGACTAAAGACGATGGAAGAGGACGGAGAGACTAAAGAACAGGAAGAGGACAGAGAGACTAAAGAACAGGAAGAGGACAGAGAGACTAAAGAACAGGAAGAGGACAGAGAGACTAAAGACGATGGAAGAGGACAGAGAGACTAAAGAACAGGAAGAGGACAGAGAGACTAAAGACGATGGAAGAGGACAGAGAGACTAAAGACGATGGAAGAGGACAGAGAGACTAAAGACGATGGAAGAGGACAGAGAGACTAAAGAACAGGAAGAGGACAGAGAGACTAAAGAACAGGAAGAGGACAGAGAGACTAAAGACGATGGAAGAGGACAGAGAGACTAAAGACGATGGAAGAGGACAGAGAGACTAAAGAACAGGAAGAGGACAGAGAGACTAAAAAACAGGAAGAGGACGGAGAGACTAAAGACGATGGAAGAGGACAGAGAGACTAAAGACGATGGAAGAGGACAGAGAGACTAAAGACGATGGAAGAGGACAGAGAGACTAAAGACGATGGAAGAGGACAGAGAGACTAAAGACGATGGAAGAGGACGGAGAGACTAAAGAACAGGAAGAGGACAGAGAGACTAAAGACGATGGAAGAGGACAGAGAGACTAAAGAACAGGAAGAGGACAGAGAGACTAAAGACGATGGAAGAGGACAGAGAGACTAAAGAACAGGAAGAGGACAGAGAGACTAAAGACGATGGAAGAGGACAGAGAGACTAAAGACGATGGAAGAGGACAGAGAGACTAAAGAACAGGAAGAGGACAGAGAGACTAAAGAACAGGAAGAGGACAGAGAGACTAAAGACGATGGAAGAGGACAGAGAGACTAAAGACGATGGAAGAGGACAGAGAGACTAAAGACGATGGAAGAGGACAGAGAGACTAAAGAACAGGAAGAGGACAGAGAGACTAAAGAACAGGAAGAGGACAGAGAGACTAAAGAACAGGAAGAGGACAGAGAGACTAAAGACGATGGAAGAGGACAGAGAGACTAAAGACGATGGAAGAGGACAGAGAGACTAAAGACGATGGAAGAGGACAGAGAGACTAAAGAACAGGAAGAGGACAGAGAGACTAAAGAACAGGAAGAGGACGGAGAGACTAAAGACGATGGAAGAGGACAGAGAGACTAAAGACGATGGAAGAGGACAGAGAGACTAAAGACGATGGAAGAGGACAGAGAGACTAAAGACGATGGAAGAGGACAGAGAGACTAAAGACGATGGAAGAGGACAGAGAGACTAAAGAACAGGAAGAGGACAGAGAGACTAAAGACGATGGAAGAGGACAGAGAGACTAAAGACGATGGAAGAGGACAGAGAGACTAAAGACGATGGAAGAGGACAGAGAGACTAAAGACGATGGAAGAGGACAGAGAGACTAAAGAACAGGAAGAGGACAGAGAGACTAAAGAACAGGAAGAGGACAGAGAGACTAAAGACGATGGAAGAGGACAGAGAGACTAAAGAACAGGAAGAGGACAGAGAGACTAAAGACGATGGAAGAGGACAGAGAGACTAAAGAACAGGAAGAGGACAGAGAGACTAAAGACGATGGAAGAGGACAGAGAGACTAAAGACGATGGAAGAGGACAGAGAGACTAAAGACGATGGAAGAGGACAGAGAGACTAAAGAACAGGAAGAGGACAGAGAGACTGCAGCCACTGACATGGAATCAATATATTATCAATGAGCGACCCCACAGGACAAAGCACCTGACCAGATCATGAAAATCCCCAAACATGCTAGGGGGGTATCCCCCGAACCCCCCTAGCATGTTTGGACCTCGGTGTTCAGGAAACCCTGGATCCGGCCCTGGGGGGGGGGCACCTGTGTGATGTTGAACTTCTGATGTAAGAGGAGGAGAATAAATCCTAACCCTATCTCCCCCCCCCAGGTCGTGTAGGGAGGACGTTCAGAACCGCCCCTCCCCCTCGAAACGAGATCCAGTTTGACCCGGACAGCCTGGCTCTGGGGGAGGGGGGGGAGACCCAGGCAGGTGAGTTGCTATCATCAACAACAACAACAACAACAACAACAACAACAACAACAACAACAACAACAACATGTCAGAGAGGCAGAAGTTTATCTTTAATTCTTTGAAAGCAGACGTTTGTTAAGAAAAGCAGCAGGGGGCGCTGTGAATCAGGGCGAGCCCAACAACAATAACAACAACACTGTTCTCCCCCAGCGTCCCCGCCTCCCCCCAGGCAGCAGGGCAGCGAGGAGCAGGAGGGGAACTGGCTCTACGACACCCCGGGGATCATCAAGCAGCACGACGTGAGACTGGGTCATTCACAGTGATGACAACACGTCTCTCTTTCAGGAACCATGTGCTTTAGTAACAACGTGTTCATCCTGATGTGTATTATGATCTGGGGTGCCCCCCCCCCTCAGGGCTGCTCTCTGAACAGGAAGTGATGTTTAGTATTTATATATACATGTATCGTCTGACCTCTGACCTCTGACCTCAGATCCTGGCGCTGCTCTCTGAACAGGAAGTGATGTCAGTGGTCCCGACCCAGGCTCTGGTCCCGAGGACCTTCGTCCTGCAGGAGGGGGCCAGCCTGCTGGTGGGGGGGCTCGCCCGCATCGACTTCATTAAGGTGCGTCATCAAAACAAGACAATAAATATATATATATATATATATATATAATATATATTTATCCTCCTCCAGCAGAGCAACATGAATATATATATTTATATATTTATGACATAGAACTAATAAAACTGATAAAATAGTGCAAGTTAATACAAATGAAATAGAAATAGAGCCAGTATACAAGTACATGGAATATGAGATATAGATATATAGACGGATGAATGTTTATGTTCTCCTCAGAGTGCAGGAGGCTAACGTCTGACTGGGAGGGAACTGACTCTGAGTCTGAGTCCGTGCCTCCCGCCTCACTGCTGTGGGATCGATCACATATTAATGATGTTAATGTTTCTCCTCAGGGGGGGGGGCCCTGCTGGTTCTCAGTTCTGGTCTCCAGTCAGATCCCAGTCCACATCTCCAGCCTGGAGAGGGTCCAGGAGGTCTATGAGAAACACGCAGGACACACACTGCTGGGGGTGAGAGAGAGTGTGTGTGTGAGAGAGAGAGAGTGAGAGAGTGAGAGATGTCTGATCTGTGTGGTGCGTTCAGGCTCTGATCTGTGTGGTGCGTTCAGGCTCTGATCTGTGTGGTGCGTTCAGGTACCTGTGGTGCGTTCAGGCTCTGATCTGTGTGGTGCGTTCAGGTACCTGTGGTGCGTTCAGGCTCTGATCTGTGTGGTGCGTTCAGGTACCTGCTGGCGGGTCCGAGCGGATGAAGGACTTCCCCCCCCCTGGTCCCTCAGGACTTCAGGCTGCAGGGAGTGGGATATCAGGAGGCAGCCGGAGACCTGAAGCTGTCCTCTGCAGGTAACTCTTCCACAGCTCGTTTAATGTTGGTCCAGATGCATGACCACATTACTAGAATGTGGGCGGGCTTTAAACCCACGGGCCAATCAGAAACGTTGCTGTCAGAAACAATGAGACGTAGGGATGTAACGATATACCGAATATCGCGGGAAATAAACGTCCCAATACCGTCGTGAGACAAAATCTACCGCGAACTTTGTTTTTGTTTGAAACCTTTATTGAACCAGGTGGTCCCATTGAGATCATCGATCTCTGTTTCAAGAGAGACCTGTCCAACATGGCAGCAAGTAGGTTACAACATGAACACAAAGGACATGGTATTCACAGGGCTGCATGCACACACCTGGAGACGTGGACACGTACCAACAGTATATCTATCTCTGTCAATAACCTCGTAACCTAGTAACAGCTGGAAGAGAGGGGGGGGGCTACAGGGACCTGTTTGGGGTTTGGAGCAGGACACTTCAGAGTCATGTCCTTAGTAACAGCTGGAAGAGAGGGGGGGGGCTACAGGGACCTGTTTGGGGTTTGGAGCAGGACACTTCAGAGACATGTCCTTAGTAACAGCTGGAAGAGAGGGGGGGGGCTACAGGGACCTGTTTGGGGTTTGGAGCAGGACACTTCAGAGTCATGTCCTTAGGAACAGCTGGGAGAGAGGGGGGGGGCTACAGGGACCTGTTTGGGGTTTGGAGCAGGACACTTCAGAGACATGTCCTTAGTAACAGCTGGAAGAGAGGGGGGGGGCTACAGGGACCTGTTTGGGGTTTGGAGCAGGACACTTCAGAGACATGTCCTTAGTAACAGCTGGAAGAGAGGGGGGGGGCTACAGGGACCTCTTTGGGGTTTCGAGCAGGACACTTCAGAGACATGTCCTTAGTAACAGCTGGAGAGAGGGGGGGGGGCTACAGGGACCTGTTTGGGGTTTGGAGCAGGACACTTCAGAGACATGTCCTTAGTAACAGCTGGGAGAGAGGGGGGGGGGCTACAGGGACCTGTTTGGGGTTTGGAGCAGGACACTTCAGAGACATGTCCTTAGTAACAGCTGGGAGAGAGGGGGGGGGGCTAGGAGCAGGACACTTCAGAGTCATGTCCTAATATCTGTGATACGCTTAAAGACAGTGCATGTCCTCTAACCCTGTCCTCTGTCCTCAGGGTGGGTCTCAGTGACGGCCCCTCCAGGTGACCAGCTGCTTCTGCGTCTCCACGGCCCAGAGGACGCCTCCTTCTCTCTGAGGACCCCCCCCCTCCTGCCTCACCTGGTGAAGCTGAAGGGAGACCGGGTCAGGAAGTCCGTGGCCTACAGGACCCTGAAGCACGTGGTGCTGCAGAGAGAGGAGGCGAAGAAGACCTGAGACGGACTTCCCGCCGAGCCCCCTCCCCGCCGAGCCCCCTCCCCGCCGAGCCCCCCTCCCCGCCGAGCCCCCCTCCCCGTCGAGCCCCCCCCCCGTCGAGCCCCCCTCCCCCGTCGAGCCCCCTCCCCGTCGAGCCCCCTCCCCGCTGAGCCCCCCTCCCCGTCGAGCCCCCTCCCCGTCGAGCCCCCCCCTCCGTCGATCACCCCTCCCCGTCGAGCCCCCTCCCCGTCGAGCCCCCTCCCCGTCGAGCCCCCCCCCCTCTGATGGAACAGTTCATATGATGTGAATAAATAATAACACATGTTCATCTGGAAAATCTTTATTTGATCAGAAACATGGTACAGATCAAAGCACACAGAGTGATGTCACCGGGTTACAGAGTGATGTCACCGGGTTACAGAGTGATGTCACCGGGTTACAGAGTGATGTCACTGAGTACGGCTGTTTACTGAAGTAATTGACGAATAAAAAAAGACTGATGTTTACTGTAATCACAGATACACGAGTATGCAGTATTATACACGCAGTACACAGTATTATACACGCAGTACACACAGTATGCAGTATTATACACACAGAGGACAACAGAGTAAAGTCATGTTGACACAGGAAGAGCCAGGTGGTCCATGATGATGAAGGTGAGACAGCTGACGATGATGAAGGTGAGACAGCTGACGATGATGAAGGTGAGACAGCTGACGATGATGAAGGTGAGACAGCTGACGACGATGAAGGTGAGACAGCTGACGATGATGAAGGTGAGACAGCTGACGACGATGAAGGTGAGACAGCTGACGATGATGAAGGTGAGAGCAGAGAGCTTTGGTTTGTATTGCACTGTATTATTGACACCTCATCGCGACAGCAGATCCCTCCTCCGGTCTGATGACTCATCGCGACAGCAGATCCCTCCTCCGGTCCGATGGACTCATCGCGACAGCAGATCCCTCCTCCGGTCTGATGGACTCATCGCGACAGCAGATCCCTCCTCCGGTCTGATGACTCATCACGACAGCAGATCCCTCCTCCGGTCTGATGACTCATCGCGACAGCAGATCCCTCCTCCGGTCTGATGGCTCATCACGACAGCAGATCCCTCCTCCGGTCTGATGACTCATCACGACAGCAGATCCCTCCTCCGGTCTGATGACTCATCGCGACAGCAGATCCCTCCTCCGGTCTGATGACTCATCGCGACAGCAGATCCCTCCTCCGGTCTGATGACTCATCGCGACAGCAGATCCCTCCTCCGGTCCGATGGACTCATCACGACAGCAGATCCCTCCTCCGGTCTGATGACTCATCACGACAGCAGATCCCTCCTCCGGTCTGATGACTCATCACGACAGCAGATCCCTCCTCCGGTCTGATGACTCATCGCGACAGCAGATCCCTCCTCCGGTCTGATGGACTCATCACGACAGCAGATCCCTCCTCCGGTCTGATGACTCATCGCGACAGCAGATCCCTCCTCCGGTCCGATGGACTCATCACGACAGCAGATCCCTCCTCCGGTCTGATGACTCATCGCGACAGCAGATCCCTCCTCCGGTCTGATGACTCATCACGACAGCAGATCCCTCCTCCGGTCTGATGACTCATCACGACAGCAGATCCCTCCTCCGGTCTGATGGACTCATCACGACAGCAGATCCCTCCTCCGGTCTGATGGACTCATCACGACAGCAGATCCCTCCTCCGGTCCGATGGACTCATCACGACAGCAGATCCCTCCTCCGGTCTGATGACTCATCACGACAGCAGATCCCTCCTCCGGTCTGATGGACTCATCACGACAGCAGATCCCTCCTCCGGTCTGACGGACTCATCACGACAGCAGATCCCTCCTCCGGTCTGATGACTCATCACGACAGCAGATCCCTCCTCCGGTCTGATGACTCATCACGACAGCAGATCCCTCCTCCGGTCTGATGACTCATCACGACAGCAGATCCCTCCTCCGGTCTGATGACTCATCACGACAGCAGATCCCTCCTCCGGTCTGATGGACTCGGAGCAGCTGATTGTCAAAGGCACTGTTTTTAAATAAAACTATGATTTGAACCTTCAGTCATCTCAAGGTTTATGACTCAAACAGAGTTCAGAGCTGGTTCCAGATACACATGAAGGACAACATGACGGAGAAGGTAAATAACAACAACTTTCAGAGGAAAACAAGTAAAAAAAAACTGAAATCGGACCAAAAAAATAAATATTTTTCCAGATTCTTTATTTTAAAATCTGAGTCTTCTCTCCTAAACTAATCAATTCAGAGTTTAACCTCTGGGTGTGACCTTCCTTCCTCCCTCTGCATCCTTCTCTGACCTCAAGCCGCCCACACACACCTCGTTTATCGTCGAGGGGAAAACCCTCAGAAATACAAAAATAATCTTTCCGAGTGTCCTAACCTGTAACTCTCTCAGCCCTCTCTGCGGTCTGTCTGAGTGACGCGGGGAGACGTGAGCCTGCCAGGCGGCGCTCAGGGACGCCCAGCAGGGGGCAGCACCTCTTCATCCCTTCACATTTAAACAGAGGAACTCTTAAAGAATAAGGTGTTTTGTGACTTGGGGGGGGGGACACTCCGCCTGTCCGTTAAAGTTCACAACCCCGTAACAACAGGAGCTTGACAGGAAAGTAGTCCCAGGTCAGAGTCCAGCTCACAGAGCTCAGTGTAGTGTTAGTGGTCCAGATGACAGTCTTAAGGAGACGGGGGTCCTCAGGTCTGGGCCCTGGCGGTGCCGTCATGCATGTAGTACACGTTGACCAGGTGCCGGTTCAGGTGGCGCCGGTAGACCACCTCCAGGGGGAAGGTGCGGTCGCAGAAGATGCACAGGTGGCTCTTGAGCTCCGTGGGGGTGGGGATCTCGTCGGTGGGCGTCTCCGGGTCGTTGGCCATCTTTCCCGACCGGGCTCCGTTGAGTCCGGAGTCGTCGCTGCCCTCGGAAGCGCTGTCGCTGATGTCGCTGCCCCCCTCCAGGCTGCTGTGGACCCCCTCGTCCTCCTCCACGTCCGAGGGTTTGCTGCGCGGGCCTGGAAGCACCAGAGAGGGCGGGGGGGGGTTTAACGAACGTGGACGCAGGGCGGTCTTCAGCGGAGCTGCAGGGGAGGGAAACCTCCATCTCCTCTGAGGGTTCGTTCAGAGGCTGGTCAGGAACTGGTGGAGGGGTTTCAACCGCTGAGACCTTCCTCTTCTTCTTCGCAGGGCTGGTTCCCGTCTCAGAAGATCTGGTTCCTGTCTTGGAGGTTCTGGTTCCTGCCTCGGAGGATGTGGTTCCTGCCTCGGAGGATGTGGTTCCTGTCTTGGAGGATGTGGTTCCGGTCAGGCAGGGCTTGGAGGATGTGGTTTCTGTCTTGGAGGGTGTGGTTCCTGTCTTGGAGGATGTGGTTCCTGTCTTGGAGGATGTGGTTCCTGTCTTGGAGGATGTGGTTCCGGTCAGGCAGGGCTTGGAGGATGTGGTTTCTGTCTTGGAGGGTGTGGTTCCTGTCTTGAAGGATGTGGTTCCTGTCTTGGAGGATGTGGTTCCGGTCAGGCAGGGCTTGGAGGATGTGGTTTCTGTCTTGGAGGATGTGGTTCCTGTCTTGAAGGATGTGGTTCCTGTCTTGGAGGATGTGGTTCCGGTCAGGCAGGGCTTGGAGGATGTGGTTCCTGTCAGGCAGGGCTCGGAGGATGTGGTTCCTGTCTCAGAGGGTGTGGTTCCTGTCTTGGAGGATGTGGTTCCTGTCTTGGAGGATGTGGTTCCTGTCAGGCAGGGCTTGGAGGATGTGGTTTCTGTCTTGGAGGATGTGGTTCCTGTCTTGGAGGATGTGGTTTCTGTCTTGGAGGATGTGGTTCCTGGCTTGGAGGATGTGGTTCCTGTCTTGGAGGATGTGGTTTCTGTCTTGGAGGATGTGGTTCCTGTCAGGCAGGGCTTGGAGGATGTCGTTCCTGCCTCAGAGGATGTGGTTCCTGTCTTGGAGGATGTGGTTCCTGTCTTGGAGGATGTCGTTCCTGTCTCGGAGGATGTGGTTTCTGTCAGGCAGAGCTTGGAGGGTGTGGTTCCTGTCAGGCAGGGCTTGGAGGGTGTGGTTCCTGTCAGGCAGGGCTTGGAGGATGTGGTTCCTGTCTTGGAGGATATGGTTCCTGTCAGGCAGAGCTTGGAGGGTGTGGTTTCTGTCTTGGAGGATGTGGTTCCGGTCAGGCAGGGCTTGGAGGATGTCGTTCCTGCCTCAGAGGATGTGGTTCCTGTCTTGGAGGATGTCGTTCCTGTCTCGGAGGATGTGGTTTCTGTCAGGCAGAGCTTGGAGGGTGTGGTTCCTGTCAGGCAGGGCTTGGAGGATGTGGTTCCTGTCTTGGAGGATATGGTTCCTGTCAGGCAGAGCTTGGAGGGTGTGGTTCCTGTCTTGGAGGCTGTGGTTCCCGTCTTGGAGGATGTGGTTCCCGTCTTGGAGGATGTGGTTCCTGTCAGGCCGGGCTCGGAGGATGTGGTTTCTGTCTTGGAGGGTGTGGTTCCTGTCTTGGAGGATATGGTTCCTCTCTTGGAGGATGTGGTTCCTGTCAGGCAGGGCTCGGAGGATGTGGTTTCTGTCTTGGAGGATGTGGTTCCTGTCTTGGAGGATGTGGTTTCTGTCAGGCAGGGCTTGGAGGGTGTGGTTCCTGTCTTGGAGGATGTGGTTCCTGTCTTGGAGGATGTGGTCCCTGTCAGGCAGGGCTTGGAGGATGTGGTTCCTGTCTTGGAGGATGTGGTTCCTGGCTTGGAGGATGTGGTCCCTGTCAGGCAGGGCTTGGAGGATGTGGTTCCTGTCTTGGAGGATGTGGTTCCTGGCTTGGAGGATGTGGTTCCTGTCTTGGAGGATGTGGTTCCTGGCTTGGAGGATGTGGTTCCTCTCTTGGAGGATGTGGTTCCTCTCTTGGAGGATGTGGTTCCTCTCTTGGAGGATATGGTTCCTCTCTTGGAGGATGAAGTCTTCTGGTCCTTCTCTGCCTTCAGGGTTTGTTGAAGGTCTGAGGACTTCTTGGTCTTCCTGGTGTTCCCAGGACTCGTCCCGTTGGACCCTCTCGGGGCCCGGGTCGCCTCGCTGGTCTTCTTGGTTTCTTCTGAAGCGGGTCTCTTCCCTCTCCTGGTCTTGGATGGAGTCTCAGACGAGGACTTCTTGGAGAGGTCCAGAGCTTCCACTGCCTTCCTCTTCCTGGACCTTTCCTTCTGAGGTCCCTCAGGAGAGACTGGGCTCGGCTCAGGTTCTGGTTCCTCAGGAGAGACTGGGCTCGGCTCAGGTTCTGGTTCCTCGGGAGAGACTGGGCTCGGCTCAGGTTCTGGTTCCTCGGGAGAGACTGGGCTCGGCTCAGGTTCTGGTTCCTCAGGAGAGACTGGGCTCGGCTCAGGTTCTGGTCCCTCAGGAGAGACTGGGCTCGGCTCAGGTTCTGGTCCCTCAGGAGAGACTGGGCTCGGCTCAGGTTCTTTAGCTGGTTCTGGTTTCTCAGACTTCTTTGACGCAGACTTCCTGGGCTTGCTGAGGCCTTTGTTTCTCTTCCTCTCGGGGACCCGCTCCTCGTCCTCCTCTGGTCTCTGCGGCTCTCCGCTTCCTGCAGCGGGGTCCTTGGCGGTGGTTTTCTCCACCGGTGGTTTCTTGACGCGTCTCTTGACCTTCTCTGGGACAGGAGTCTCTTTCTCTAGAAGGTTCTTCTTCTGCCTCGTGACCTTCTTCTCTGGTTCCGCCTTCCCCTTCAGAACCTTCTCTGTCTCAGGAGGGCTGGTGGGTTTCTTCGGAGCCTTGTCCGGCGCCTCGTCCGGCGCCTCGCTCGGCAGCGGTTGGTTGGCGTTGGGTTTGATTGACAGATTGATGGGGCTCGACTCCTCGTCTACCTCGTCCTCGTCCTCGTCCTCGTCCACACCGGATGAATGGTCCGTCTTGCCCGTGCTGGATTCAGCGGTGTCCTCGTGGCCGTGTTTCTTGTTGCGCAGCTTGACCTTGGAGACGTCCAGCACCACGCTGCAGCCCGCGTGCCTGGACTTCAGGTGGTACTGCAGGTTGCACTTCTTGGAGGCGGCGTACTTGCAGAGCGGGCAGACGAACTGCCGCGGGTTGAGGTGCAGCTCCACGTGCTTCTTGTAGTTGCTGCGGTCGGCGGTCTTGTACTCGCAGTACGGGCAGGACAGAGGCTTGGGTCCGTTGTGGACCTGCCGGGCGTGGCGGGTCACTTCGTGCTGGTTCGCCGCCAGGTAGTTACAAGTCTCGCACTTGAAAGGACGCTCACCTGCACACAGGAAATAAAGAGGAGGTCAAACAGGAAGTGATGCGATGAGACAGCAGAGGGGTTCATGCGGCAGGACCTGCATGCAGTCATGCCTTCAGAGCCTCAGCAGCAGGAGCGTGGCGCGGGGAACATGAGGGGAGGCCAATAACACGTCCTTTCGCTCCTCGCTGCGCGCAGCTCCAGTTCGGGCGTCGGCCTGTCGTCAGATTGTATTTTAGTTGCGGAAGTTTAGTACAATTACTGTTGAGTAAATCCTCCACACCTCCACCCTCCATAACTGCACTCGCTTCAGCTGCTTGCTGCTTCCTAACGGCGGTGAGAGTGGAGCAGGGACGCCATCTATCTTCTATCGATTAGATTTATGATTAGAAAATGATAAAGTAGGGAGACGTGTGGATATTATTCGACTGCACACAACGTGCATTCATCTACAGGTTCGTTTCTACTGAGCTTACTTCCAGCTCTGTTCCTAAAGCCTCTGGAGAAACCCGTTGCTCTCTGTGGAGGGAACCCGAGCGCAGCTTACTTCCGGGTTTCAGGACGCCTCACTGCAACACTGAGTTGATGCGATTTGATTGGATTGTGAGGCAAGGGAAGCCAGCCGCCTCTGGCTTCCCTTGGCATGGCCCTGACCAATCACAGGATGGCAGGGCCATGACGTGAGCCTCGTCTGATTGGTCAATCCCTCCATTTGTTTTCACCAAGGGAAGCCAGTTTCGGCTGGCCTCCTCTCGCAGATGTAAAGCGTCTTTGGGTTCAGAAAAGCGCTATAGAAAATTAATGTATTATTATTATTAACAGAGAGTGCAATCTACTGTTTCACCACAACATGTAGAGGGGCGCTGTTTCACTCTTTGTGAGCACTCAATGCGAACGGGGAGAGGCGGGCCGGCAGCAGCACAGCATTACCGAAACTAAAC
Source organism: Champsocephalus gunnari (assembly GCA_036324595.1). NCBI lineage: Eukaryota > Metazoa > Chordata > Actinopteri > Perciformes > Channichthyidae > Champsocephalus > Champsocephalus gunnari. The sequence goes on from CM070445.1 coordinate 23,141, forward strand.
GAAGTGTTTTTATGTATTTATTAAAATTATAACTGCAATCCAAAAACAGGGGAAGCCGGCTCCCTCGGCCTCCGGGAGAAAAGGCCACTGCTCATCGGATCATCTGCTCGGCTCTGATCCTGTCTGCATGTTCATATATTACTGTATTCACATATATTACTCCAGTGTTGGGCAAGTTACTTCCCAAATGTAATACAGTACATGTTACTGTCTTTTTAAAGTAATAAGTTACATTATTACGGTCTCTGAAATGTAATGAGTTATATTACCTTTGAGCTACTTTACCAAAATAATGGCTAGGTATTCTAAATGCTAAAATGTAGTTTAGTGCAGCAACTGTGTCGGCTTGAGGCGACGAACACCTCTTATTACAAGGCTTCGTTGAATACTCGATCCGTTGCTAGGGACGATGAAGAAAGGGTAAAAGACGGAGCGCTGGACGTCAGCGGAAGGCAGACAGGAAGTGAACCCTCAGGAACACGAGGAGGGCTCTGCAGAGCTCAGGGACTGTGAACAGAGCCGGACGGCGCGCCGTAAAGCGGAGTTTCTTTCTTAGCGGAAGAAATACGATCATTTTAAGTCAATAAAATAATTTAAATTAATATTGGGAGTTGAGTCGTTAGTCTGTTTAGCATCTGGCCGTGTGAGGAGCGGGGTGATGTGCCGCGTCAGGCGCATCAGCTCAGCCGGACTGTAAGCACCAGCTGACTGATATTACCCACAATGCATTAGTAACGCGTTACAGCAACTCTGATTACTGCACATTGTTCTCCTCGATTCTAATGTTACTAGGGTTCATTCTGTCAGGCTGCTTCAGTGGGGACACACACAGGGACACACACAGGTACACACAGGTACACACAGGTACACAACACAGGTACACACACAGGTACACAACACAGGGACACACACAGGGACACACACAGGGACACACACAGGTACACACAGGTACACAACACAGGTACACAACACAGGTACACACACAGGGACACACACAGGGACACAACACAGGGACACACAGGTACACACACAGGGACACAACACAGGTACACAACACATGGACACAACACACACAGGGACACGGTACACACACAGGTACACAACACACACAGGTACACACACAGGTACACCACACACATGTACACAACACACAGGTACACACAGGAAGCCACAGCATGTACTTGTACTGCGTGTCACGTTACCATGTTAATCCAACAGCGAGCGCTTCAGCGAGAGCAACACAGACATGTTAACAGTGAGAGAGAACACATGACCCCATCAGCAATCACTTTCCTGCTAACCAATGCTAACTGCTAACAACAACAACAACAACAACTACTACTACTGCTAATGCTAACAGCTACTACTAATGCTGCAACTGCTACTAATGCTAACGGCTACTACTAATGCTAACAGCTGCTACTAATGCTAACGGCTACTACTAATGCTAACAGCTGCTACTAATGCTAACGGCTACTACTAATGCTAACAGCTGCTACTAATGCTACAACTACTACTACTACTAACGGCTACTACTAATGCTAACGGCTACTACTAATGCTAACAGCTGCTACTAATGCTACAACTACTACTACTACTAACAGCTGCTACTAATGCTAACGGCTACTACTAATGCTAACAGCTGCTACTAATGCTACAACTACTACTACTACTAACAGCTGCTACTAATGCTAACGGCTACTACTAATGCTAACAGCTGCTACTAATGCTACAACTACTACTACTACTAATGCTAACAGCTACTAATGCTACAACTACTACTACTACTAACGGCTACTACTAATGCTAACAGCTACTACTACTGCTAACGGCTACGACTAATGCTAACAGCTGCTACTAATGCTAACGGCTACTACTAATGCTAACAGCTGCTACTAATGCTAACGGCTACTACTAATGCTAACAGCTGCTACTAATGCTACAACTACTACTACTACTAACGGCTACTACTAATGCTAACGGCTGCTACTAATGCTAACGGCTACTACTAATGCTAACAGCTGCTACTAATGCTAACGGCTACTACTAATGCTAACAGCTGCAACTAATGCTACAACTACTACTACTACTAACGGCTACTACTAATGCTAACAGCTACTACTACTGCTAACAGCTACTACTACTGCTAACAGCTACTACTAATGCTAACAGCTGCTACTAATGCTAACAGGTACTACTAATGCTAACAGCTACTACTAATGCTAACAGCTACTACTAATGCTAACAGCTACTACTAATGCTAACAGCTACTACTAATGCTAACAGCTACTACTAATGCTGCTACTCCACTCGAGTGTGGACCTCTTACCGGAGTGAGTCCTCATGTGGCGGGTCAGGTGGGTCTTCTGAGAGCTGGAGTAATCACAGTACAGACACTGGAAGGGACGCACACCTGTACGACACACACATAAGGCAAGGCAAGTTTATTTATAGAGCACTTTTCAACGCAAGGCAATTCAAAGTGCTTTACAAAAAAAAATGAAAGACATTAAGCATTAAAAAAGAAAAGCTAATCAAATAAACATTAAGAAAAAGTACATGGATAAAAGTTACAGCGCAGTTTAAGATATGAATAGTTCAATTAGAAGCAGCGACAAAAAGAAACCTGCAGGTTCAGTCATCAAGACTCGGCTACGAAGGAAAGCACTTTAAAACCTCCAGAGAAATACAGAACCCACAGAGCCGTGTGTGTGTGTGTGTACCTGTGTGTGTGTGTGTGTGTGTGTGTGTGTGTACCTGTGTGTGTGTGTGTGTGTGTGTGTGTGTGTACCTGTGTGTGTGTGTGTGTGTGTGTGTGTGTGTGTGTGTGTGTGTGTGTGTGTGTGTGTGTGTGTGTGTGTGTGTGTACCTGTGTGGGTCCTGATGTGCTGGATGTAGTTGCTCTTGCGGTCAGAGAAGTATGAGCACTGGCTGCAGGTGTGCAGTTTGCTGGGGAAGTGGTTCCTCAGGTGTTTCCTCCAGTGGTACTGACTGACCGTGGTGTAGGGGCACAGCGTGCACTTGAACACCCTGCAGACACACACACACACACACACACTCAGTATCAACACCCTGCAGACACACACACACTCAGTATCAACACCCAGCGTCTGGACGTCCTGCCCCTGAACCCTCTCAGTGGTATCTGGGTGGAGCTGAGGCTGGTCAGGTGTCTCTCACCTGGTCAGGCGTGTCTCATCTGGTCAGGCGTGTCTCACCTGGTCAGGCGTGTCTCACCTGGTCAGGTGAGACACACACCTGGTCAGGCGTGTCTCACCTGGTCAGGCGTGTCTCACCTGGTCAGGCGTGTCTCACCTGGTCAGGCGTGTCTCACCTGGTCAGGCGTGTCTCACCTGGTCAGGCGTCTCTCACCTGGTCAGGCGTCTCTCACCTGGTCAGGTGTCTCTCACCTGGTCAGGCGTGTCTCACCTGGTCAGGCGTGTCTCACCTGGTCAGGTGTGTCTCACCTGGTCAGGTGTCTCTCACCTGGTCAGCTCACATCGTGCGGTGACCAGGCGTGTCTCACCTGGTCAGCTCACATCGTGCGGTGGTCAGTCTCACCTGTGGTCTTCGCCCTCCTTGCTGTGGTGCTTCAGGTGAGCGATGTAATGGTCGTATCTGTTGGTGTTGTATCCGCAGCGCTCGCAGCGGATCAGCCCTTTGACGTCTCCCTCCCCCCCGCTCTCCCCCTCCCCCTCGGTGGTCTCTCCCTCCGCCCCGGCCCAGCTCTCCCCCCGGCTGCGGCCCTCCACCCGGTCCACCACCCTCATCTTGCTCGCCCCGTGGGAGCCCAGGTGCTCCACGAACTCCCGCTCGCTCGAGGCCTGGAAGCGGCAGGGCTTGCAGTGGAAGGGCTTCTTCTTCTTGGTGCCATCCGGGAGAGGGGGGGGCGGGGCTCCGGGAGGGGGCGGGGATCGGGTGGGGGGTTTTGGGTACGGCGGGGGGGCGGGACAGATCCTCAGCTTTCTCCTCAGCTTTGTCCGCGATCTCCTCCGAGTCGTCTCCGGCCACCGCGGAGCTGATCCTGGGAGACTCGGGATACTCCACGATACACACCTCCCGGTGGTTCTGGTCATCATAGCTGTACCTGAGCATCGATGGAGACAGCAGTTAGTTACGGGTTAGTTTATCTGTATCTCATGATGTGTGTTGGAGGAGCTCAGCTCAGCTCACGTCGACACTGAAGCTGCGGAGCATCTGATGCTAAAACACTCGGACAGGACCTGGGCCTCGTTTCTAAAGGGTGATACGCTCGAGAGACGGCGTACGCCAGTTTCTACGCAATGTTTGCGATTGATAAAATACTGACTTGACGGGAAAACGTGCGGTCCTCCACGCAAACTCTGACCCATGCGTACGCACCGAGCACAGCAACGGGAGAGACGAGGAACTGCGACCCGTTGGCAGAAGGGAGGATGAGAGAAATGTGTGTAGTGTGTGTAGTGTGTGTAGTGTGTGTATCTGTAAAGCGCTTTGAGCATCATAGCTGTACCTGAGCTGGACATTTTTGCAGCGCACTAGTTAACGTGTAAGACTGTTAGGGTCACTAGTGCGGTCAGAAAGCTTACACGTTGGGACTTTGGCGTCACTAGTCACTAGTCGGACAAAAGGGCCACTAGTTGCTGAAAAAGAGCGACTTATGGCAAGCCTTTTGAGTATTTATCCATGTCCTTGATATCAGACGGCAGCGGCCTGCACTAGTTGGCTCTTTGATTCCACTTGTTGGATTCATGGTCCAACTAGTCAGGCGCTCTGCTTTACTAGTTACATACAACATTTCACTAGTCGCTCTTTTTCAGCAACTAGTGGCCCTTTGTCCGGCTAGTTCCCACGTACGCCTTACGAGTGACGCCAGGAGCAGCACTAGTGACGCCAAAGTCCCAACGTGTAAGCTTTCTGATGAACTCGTGGCACTCTGACCGCACTAGGGACCCTAACAGTCTGACACGTTAACTAGTGCGCTGCAAAAGCTCTGACATGTTAACTAGTCACACAAAATAAGCACGACTAGTTAACATGTGAAATGTTCCAAAGTCATACATGTTTACTGGTGCATTTTTTGACACAGCACTAGTGAACTAGTTGCACGTACACGTCAACTAGTGAGTCATTGTGTTGAACTAGAGAGAACAAAAGCACAACTCGTGGGCTCTAAATATCCACTAGTTCTGGAAAAGCCATACATGTTGAATCAACAGCTAACTAGTTGCATGCAGTTGCTCACTAGTGCGAACAAAGCCAAACTAGTCGAAGGAAAGGCCGTACATGTTAGACAAATGTGTAACATGTACGGTCAAAGACTAACATGTTTATAACAGAACCTCACTAGTGAGAATAAATGCCCTCCACTAGTTAACTAGTAAGCAACACGTCTGTGTCACTAGTTCACTAGTGACTCCTCTAAGGCTTCACTAGTGAACTAGTGACTCCTCTAAGGCTTCACTAGTTCACTAGTGACTCCTCTAAGGCTTCACTAGTTAACTAGTGACTCCTCTAAGGCTTCACTAGTTAACTAGTGACTCCTCTAAGGCTTCACTAGTGACTCCTCTAAGGCTTCACTAGTGACTCCTCTAAGGCTCCACTAGTTCACTAGTGACTCCTCTAAGGCTTCACTAGTTCACTAGTGACTCCTCTAAGGCTTCACTAGTTAACTAGTGACTCCTCTAAGGCTCCACTAGTTCACTAGTGACTCCTCTAAGGCTTCACTAGTTCACTAGTGACTCCTCTAAGGCTTCACTAGTTAACTAGTGACTCCTCTAAGGCTTCACTAGTTAACTAGTGACTCCTCTAAGGCTTCACTAGTTAACTAGTGACTCCTCTAAGGCTTCACTAGTGACTCCTCTAAGGCTCCACTAGTTCACTAGTGACTCCTCTAAGGCTTCACTAGTTCACTAGTGACTCCTCTAAGGCTTCACTAGTTAACTAGTGACTCCTCTAAGGCTTCACTAGTGACTCCTCTAAGGCTTCACTAGTGACTCCTCTAAGGCTTCACTAGTGACTCCTCTAAGGCTCCACTAGTTAACTAGTGACTCCTCTAAGGCTTCACTAGTTAACTAGTGACTCCTCTAAGGCTTCACTAGTTAACTAGTGACTCCTCTAAGGCTTCACTAGTTAACTAGTGACTCCTCTAAGGCTTCACTAGTTCACTAGTGACTCCTCTAAGGCTTCACTAGTTCACTAGTGACTCCTCTAAGGCTTCACTAGTTAACTAGTGACTCCTCTAAGGCTTCACTAGTTCACTAGTGACTCCTCTAAGGCTTCACTAGTTAACTAGTGACTCCTCTAAGGCTTCACTAGTTCACTAGTGACTCCTCTAAGGCTTCACTAGTTCACTAGTGACTCCTCTAAGGCTTCACTAGTTCACTAGTGACTCCTCTAAGGCTTCACTAGTTCACTAGTCAGCTAAATTGTGTGTAACTAGTTAACTAGTAAGGTAAAAACAATTGTACTAGTGCATCTAGTGCACATTTTGAGCCTCACTAGTCAGCTTAGAAGACCAACACAGGCTTCAACTAGTTCACTAGTGAACATTTTGCCTTCACTAGTTAACGTGTAAGCTGCAATATGCATCCACTAGTTAACTAGTTGCCATTCATATGGCCAACACGTTCACTAGTCAGCCATAGGCAAATGAAGCAGGCGGGACCCAGATTCTGATTGGTCAGTTCAGCTCTGTGAGGGAGAGCCTGAGGGGGCTTTCTCCTGCGATGTTTTTAGCAACGTCTTGAAGACGTGAGGTGCGTCAGTCTGGTATTTAGTGCCTGCTGTTCACATATTGTCCGTGGGAAGTCAGTCAGTGTGTGTTGCCCAGAGAAATACATGTTTCTGCTTTGCTCCGCTTTGTGCGTGTGCGTGTGCGTGTGCGTGTGTGTGTGTTTTTGTTGGTGCGAATGTGCGCACGCTTGTGTGTGAGAGCACCGGCACTCGAGACACAAAAGTAGAGGAAGTGATCGTGGGACATTGTATCAGCGGTGCTCATGAAGTGAATAAAGCTGAAACACTGGACAGATGTTAAAAACAGCATAACGATAGAATGAAGATAAACAACCTCTCCATATTTGCCAAGACTAATATTTACGGAAGTCACTGCGATCTCTCAAAGCTGTGATCCGAAGAGGGTTACCTCCTCTTTCAATCCATCACTAATGCCCCTCTGTTTTCACAATGCCATTCTAATCCAGCTCCTTTCAAATGGCAGATTAATATAATGTTTTAAAGAGGATCTATATTCCTGTCTGCAGTCCTAAGGCAACTTTCTGATGTTAAGAAAGTCTTCAATGTTCTTACCTCATTTGATATCCAGTCATATGATAATAATAACACAAATACTTTTGTTTTATATGTTTGTAAATATGGTCATATTTTAAAACAGTGCATTTAAGCTGTTAAATAAACTATGTGGGCTGGGTGTCGCTCTATAGCTTAGGGCCAATGGGACACCTCGATGCGTTCTGTCCCCTCCTCCTCATTAGCATTCTGTGCAACTAGTGCGACTAGTGCACATTTGGGATCCACTAGTTCACTAGTGAACATTTTGAGCCTCACTAGTGGAATTTAAACTTCTCTCACTAGTTAACTAGTAAAGGGCAAAGGGTTCACTAGTTAACGTGTAGACATTTTGAGCCCCACTAGTTAACTAGTGAGGTCAAGAGAGGTGTCAACTAGTTAACTAGTGAACGTGTTGCCTTTACTAGTTCACTAGTGAGTTATTCTGGGTGCGACTAGTGAACTAGTGAGTTATTCTGGGTGCGGCTAGTTAACTAGTGAGTTATTCTGGGTGCGACTAGTGAACTAGTGAGTTATTCTGGATGCGGCTAGTTAACTAGTGAGTTATTCTGGGTGCGACTAGTGAACTAGTGAGTTATTCTGGGTGCGACTAGTGAACTAGTGAGTTATTCTGGGTGCCACTAGTGAACTAGTGAGTTATTCTGGGTGCGACTAGTGAACTAGTGAGTTATTCTGGGTGCGGCTAGTTAACTAGTGAGTTATTCTGGGTGCGGCTAGTGAACTAGTGAGTTATTCTGGGTGCGACTAGTGAACTAGTGAGTTATTCTGGGTGCGGCTAGTGAACTAGTGAGTTATTCTGGGTGCGGCTAGTTAACTAGTGAGTTATTCTGGGTGCGACTAGTTAACTAGTGAGTTATTCTGGGTGCGACTAGTGAACTAGTGAGTTATTCTGGGTGCGGCTAGTTAACTAGTGAGTTATTCTGGGTGCGACTAGTGAACTAGTGAGTTATTCTGGGTGCGACTAGTGAACTAGTGAGTTATTCTGGGTGCGGCTAGTGAACTAGTGAGTTATTCTGGGTGCGACTAGTTAACTAGTGAGTTATTCTGGGTGCGGCTAGTGAACTAGTGAGTTATTCTGGGTGCGACTAGTTAACTAGTGAGTTATTCTGGGTGCGGCTAGTGAACTAGTGAGTTATTCTGGGTGCGACTAGTGAACTAGTGAGTTATTCTGGGTGCGACTAGTGAACTAGTGAGTTATTCTGGGTGCGGCTAGTGAACTAGTGAGTTATTCTGGGTGCGGCTAGTTAACTAGTGAGTTATTCTGGGTGCGACTAGTGAACTAGTGAGTTATTCTGGGTGCGACTAGTGAACTAGTGAGTTATTCTGGGTGCGGCTAGTTAACTAGTGAGTTATTCTGGGTGCGGCTAGTTAACTAGTGAGTTATTCTGGGTGCGACTAGTGAACTAGTGAGTTATTCTGGGTGCGACTAGTGAACTAGTGAGTTATTCTGGGTGCGGCTAGTTAACTAGTGAGTTATTCTGGGTGCGACTAGTGAACTAGTGAGTTATTCTGGGTGCCACTAGTGAACTAGTGAGTTATTCTGGGTGCGACTAGTGAACTAGTGAGTTATTCTGGGTGCGGCTAGTTAACTAGTGAGTTATTCTGGGTGCGACTAGTGAACTAGTGAGTTATTCTGGGTGTGACTAGTTAACTAGTGAGTTATTCTGGGTGTGACTAGTGAACTAGTGAGTTATTCTGGGTGCGGCTAGTGAACTAGTGAGTTATTCTGGGTGCGACTAGTGAACTAGTGAGTTATTCTGGGTGTGACTAGTTAACATGTCAGAGCTTTTGCAGCGCACTAGTTAACGTGTCAGACTGTTAGGGTCCCTAGTGCGGTCAGAGGGCCACGAGTTCATCAGAAAGGTTACACGTTGGGACTTTGGCGTCACTAGTGCTGCTCCTGGCGTCACTCGTAAGGCGTACGTGGGAACTAGTCGGACAAAAGGGCCACTAGTTGCTGAAAAAGAGCGACTAGTGAAATGTTGTATGTAACTAGTAAAGCAGAGCGCCTGACTAGTTGGACCATGAATCCAACAAGTGGAATCAAAGAGCCAACTAGTGCAGGCCGCTGCCGTCTGATATCAAGGACATGGATAAATACTCAAGAGGCTTGCCATAGACAACTACGACCACTGACTACCAGCAGCTCCCACCTGATGATGCTCTCCTCCTCGCTGTCGGAGTAGCTGCAGCCCACCGTCTTCAGCTCCATCATCTCCTTCTCCTCCTCGGCCTCCCCCGCCGCCGCCACGTTGGCCAGCATCACCAGCTGGGGAGGGGGCAGCTCGCTGTGACCCCCGTCAGCCGGAAACACTGGGAACAGCGTCTGAGCGGCCATGTTGACTTCCTCAGGAGAGAAGCTGGGGACAGAGAGGAAGAAACTGAATTAAGGACATGACTCTGAAGTGTCCTGCTCCAAACCCCAATCAGGTCCTTGTAGCCCCCCCCCCTCTCTTCCAGCTGTTACTAAGGACATGACTCTGAAGTGTCCTGCTCCAAACCCCAAACAGGTCCTTGTAGCCCCCCCCCTCTCTTCCAGCTGTTACTAAGGACATGACTCTGAAGTGTCCTGCTCCAAACCCCAAACAGGTCCCTGTAGCCCCCCCCCTCTCTTCCAGCTGTTACTAAGGACATGTCTCTGAAGTGTCCTGCTCCAAACCCCAAACAGGTCCTTGTAGCCCCCCCTCTCTCTCTCCCAGCTGTTACTAAGGACATGTCTCTGAAGTGTCCTGCTCCAAACCCCAAACAGGTCCTTGTAGCCCCCCCCCTCTCTCCCAGCTGTTACTAAGGACATGTCTCTGAAGTGTCCTGCTCCAAACCCCAAACAGGTCCTTGTAGCCCCTCCTCTCTTCCAGCTGTTACTAAGGACATGTCTCTGAAGTGTCCTGCTCCAAACCCCAAACAGGTCCTTGTAGCCCCCCCCCCTCTCTTCCAGCTGTTACTAAGGACATGTCTCTGAAGGGTCCTGCTCCAAACCCCAAACAGGTCCTTGTAGCCCCCCCCCTCTCTTCCAGCTGTTACTAAGGACATGTCTCTGAAGGGTCCTGCTCCAAACCCCAAACAGGTCCTTGTAGCCCCCCCCCTCTCTTCCAGCTGTTACTAAGGACATGTCTCTGAAGTGTCCTGCTCCAAACCCCAAACAGGTCCTTGTAGCCCCCCCCCTCTCTTCCAGCTGTTACTAAGGACATGTCTCTGAAGTGTCCTGCTCCAAACCCCAAACTTGAATGTGTGATGAGAAAAGAACGTGAAGACTTTAGATTGAAAGGATACATGAACACGGGGGCTTGAATGTGTGATGACTAGGGGTGTAACGGATCACAAACATTTCGGTTCGGTACGTACCTCGGTTGTTTGGTTCGGTACGTTTTCGGTACAGCAGAAAAAATCATCACAAAACAAAACATCTATATATATTTTTTTATCTGCGTTCGCCATTCCGACAGTTCCTCAAATGACTGACTACATTTGAACGCATCCCTCTGACCAGCTCATCCAATGAAATGCCTTGCTCGCTCTGACGCGTTGAACCCAATGGGAGCACATCACTCTGGACGCTGCGACGCAGCACCTGAGGTTACTTCCAACAAGTTGTTCACGTTCTCAATTTTTTTACGTTTAACGTTATATTCGTTCGGGACACTTCGGTACACACGTGTACCGAACCGAAGGGCCCGTACCGAATCATTTCGGTATGGGTACGTGTACCGTTACACCCCTAGTGATGAGAAAAGGATTGAAAGGATACATGAACACGGGGGCTTGAATGTGTGATGAGAAGAGAACGTGAAAAGGCTTGGAAAAGCAGCAGAATATTTGAACCGCAAACTTCTGAACTAACTTGATGGCGATTGATCTGTCGCCATGCCAACGGCATTTTGTTGACACCCCATAATACACTTGGATGCGTTGATGGCTGCATCGTTACCAAACCTGTGGAGTTTTGGGCTATTTGGAGCGTTTTCACTGATGTTATGAGAAAAACGTGGTTCGTGGCGAGCATTGTGTTGCCATGGCAACGACATTTGAAGAAATCTCCAAACTTCCCCGTAGATGCTTCACGGCTGGACTGTTAGCACACTGCTACCTGGAGTCTGCTGCTCTGAGCAGGTCAGCTGGAGCCATGACATCATCGCGTTCCGTCACACAGGTGTTCTAGTTGAGCTAACGAGCTCTGCAGAGATCAAAGGTTTCCATGGTGATCAGTGAGAGATGAACCTCTTACATGTGAACGGTTTGTGGAAGAACCGTAACAGATATCTGTGACATTTCAAAACGTGAAGCGTGTCAAGGAAGTTGAGTATCTGAAGTGTAATCTTTGTGTACTTTCGGGTAGGGATGTCCCGATCACCTTTCTCTGCTCCCGATCCGATTCCGATCATTTGATTTTGACAATCTGCCGATACCGATTTTTCCCGATCCGATCTTTATGCAATGCATTAAGAGAGAAAAAGGAACAGATAACGGCTGGTCCTCCAACGCCATGAGTTCAGCTATCTGGCTGTTCTCTGTTCTGGGGCAGTTTCTCTGTCCTTCTGAAAGCCTCTCAAAGTGTCGGTTGTCTCCGTGCCGTTCCCCGAGTGGCCGCTGTGTACTCGTCGTGTTGTTGTTGTTGTTGTTTGTTTCTCAGGTGGCGTGTTAGATTGGTCGTGTTGAACGTAGCTCTGTTCTTTCCACCACGCGGAACCTCTGCCTTGCAAACATTGCATCTGGCTGTCACACTGCCTTCGCTTTCGATTTCATAATACTCCCAAACTCCTGACCTCTGCTCCGTCCCGACTCCGAGTCTCCAGCTGGACGTAGCCTCTCGTTAGCTTGCTGCTGCTATCAGACGCTGCGCCCACTCTGCTGCTCTGAGAGGAACAAGCAGGTCTGAACACAAGCCCAAAGGAAGCAACACATACATGATGTTGTGTCATTTTAAACCAAAGCTGAGTCCTCAGGATGACTTTGAGACGTGAACATGGGCATTTTAGTTTTGTAACATTAAATTAAATAAAAAAAATATTTTATATTAAAAAATAAAATAAAAAATCCCGTTCCCCGATTTTTTGAAAATCACGTGATCGGGGATCGGCTCCGATCCCCGATCACGTGATCGGCTCCGATCCCCGATCACGTGATCGGCTCCGATCACGTGATCGGGGATCGGCTCCGATCCCCGATCACGTGATCGGAGCCGATCACGTGATCGGGGATCGGAGCCGATCACGTGATCGGATCGGGGCATCTCTACTCTCGGGTTAATAGTGTGGCCTTTTTGGCAGTGTAACTAAATATCTGCCTGACATTACAACGGGCTTCAATGGAGGCACGGTGGAGGTTGTTGTCACTTCATGTTCTCAAGAGGCATTTAGTTTAATTATTTTTTGCTTAATTATTTGTCTTTTTTCAAGCTACGAGATGTTTTCCTCCGTGTGTCATTTAAAATGACGTCTCAGGAATGTAGGGTTTGGGAATTACGGCAGTTTAAAAAAAGATATGAAGGAAAATCTCAAGATGTCCCACCCTGTCGCTGTGACATCACGCACTCTGGGTAATGTCACAATCTGAAGAAGGCCTCTGTACCCAGGTCTGAACAATGTTAATATCTCTAAAAGTAAGAATCAGATTTAAAAGTAGTCTCACACGAATACTGTCAGAAAGATGTGGAACATTGTAAAGTTGGAAAGAGGGTTCTGAGTGAAAGTACGAATGAACAGTTTGCAGATGAATCGCATGAAGATTTGTTGAAGTCTGAAGAGTTTCTCCATTGACTTCCACGTTGAAGATGTGATGCATTGTGGGATGCATCTCTGGAAGCATGGAAGTTATGAATGAGAACAGTGACAGCCATCGACTCCCGCCCGAGCTGAACGTGTTGGAGAAACAGATGTTGGAGAAACAGATGTTGGAGAAACAGATGTTGGAGAAACAGATGTTGGAGAAACAGATGTTGGAGAAACAGATGTTGGAGAAACAGATGTTAGAGAAACAGATGTGGAAACTGTGAAGCGTGGCGGCCATTTTAGAGCAGCACCAGGCCGAGAGACAGCGACACACCCATCCACACACACACACCGCCCCCCCCACACACACACACACACACCCCCCCACACACACCCCCCCCCACACACACACACACCTCCCCCACACACACACACACACACACCGCCCCCCCCCACACACACACACACGCACACACACGAAAGTGATTTAAAGTGGTTATAAGGACATTTAAACTGAGTCTAAAGTGACGGGTTTAGCCTTGGTCCTGATCGGTTATTAAAAGTGTTTAAAAAGTGCGTATTTGTGATGATATCGTGATTTAAAGTGGTATAAAGTGATGATATCGTGATTTAAAGTGGTATAAAGTGATGATATCGTGATTTAAAGTGGTATAAAGAGATGATATCGTGATTTAAAGTGGTATAAAGTGATGATATCGTGATTTAAAGTGGTATAAAGTGATGATATCGTGATTTAAAGTGGTATAAAGAGATGACAAAGCGAGGACCCAGTGTCTCCGGAGGGACTGGAGGACACCGAACAGATGACAAAGCGAGGACCCAGTGTCTCCGGAGGGACTGGAGGACACTGGAGGACGCGTTGGAGCGGGTGGACGTGTTGTTCTCTCCGTGGTCCTGATCAGCCCCGGACAGCGCCTTCCTCTCAGACTCCATTTTCCCTCAAACTCTCAACTACTTTCCGGGTCAGTTTCGCTCTAAAACAGCCCGGAACAAAGCGCTGAGACTCACCTTCAGCTCCGGGGGACTGTCCTCCTCCTTCTGTCCTCTTCTGTCCTCTTTCCGTCCTCTTTCCGTCCTCTTTCTGTCCACTTTCGTGCTCTTTTTCCTCGACGAACAGCAGAAAGACAAGTGAAGAAGTTTCCGTAAATTCCTGCACACTGACGCAGGGCGGCTGACGTCATCACGTCGTCCCGGGAGCGAGCGGGCCAATAGGGAAGAGGATGAGGACCACACGAGTTGGGATCACGTGATCAAAAGTTTTAAAACTCATTTAGACTTAAGGTGGGGTGCGTCATTTATTCAGAAACACAGGCGGCGCGCGAGGCTCCGGTTTGGGAAGGCTGCATCACTTTACTGACGCTGCCCGGCGTCTCCAGAGAAGAGCTCGACTCAGGGAAAGCTGACCAATCAGAGCTCCGTGTGCGGAGTTCACATCTCTCAAGTCATATCCTTATATATCCATATCCTTATATATCCATATCTTTATATATCCATATCCTTATATATCCAGTCTGTGGTCATATCACAGGATCACGGGAACACAGTGTCAACTGCCGCGTGCAGAGGAGACGCCGCCGTGTCGCACTCATCATTCATATCACACTGATATCACATCCTCAGAGCATCGATCATACCATCACAACGTGTCCTGGGAGCAGGGCCGGCCCTCGGCACAGGCAGTACAGGCGAATGCTAGGGGCGCATCGACCCATAGGGGGCGCCGGACATTAAAACAAAAAGAAGTTAGAAATAAAAAAATATATATATTTTTTATTTCATAACAACACAGTTTCCCGATGTTGGATCAACAAAGTAGATCTTATTATCTTATACTAACAAAACTACGCCTATATTGCGGACAGCACCCATAAACTATGGCACCCCCCCAAATCCAGTTGAACCCCCAGTAAAAGAAAATCTGCTTCCAGTTCTGTCTCACCTGGTGCTGAGAGAGGATCCACAGAGCTCTCATGCTGCTCTCTCAGTGCTCCAGACTGATGCTCTGAGAGAGGATCCACAGAGCTCTCATGCTGCTCTCTCAGTGCTCCAGACTGATGCTCTGAGAGAGGATCCACAGAGCTCTCATGCTGCTCTCTCAGTGCTCCAGACTGATGCGCTGAGAGAGGATCCACAGAGCTCTCATGCTGCTCTCTCAGTGCTCCAGACTGATGCACTGAGAGAGGATCCACAGAGCTCTCATGCTGCTCTCTCAGTGCTCCAGACTGATGCTCTGAGAGAGGATCCACAGAGCTCTCATGCTGCTCTCTCAGTGCTCCAGACTGATGCACTGAGAGAGGATCCACAGAGCTCTCATGCTGCTCTCTCAGTGCTCCAGACTGATGCTCTGAGAGAGGATCCACAGAGCTCCTCATGCTGCTCTCTCAGTGCTCCAGACTGATGCACTGAGAGAGGATCCACAGAGCTCTCATGCTGCTCTCTCAGTGCTCCAGACTGATGCACTGAGAGAGGATCCACAGAGCTCTCATGCTGCTCTCTCAGTGCTCCAGACTGATGCTCTGAGAGAGGATCCACAGAGCTCTCATGCTGCTCTCTCAGTGCTCCAGACTGATGCTCTGAGAGAGGATCCACAGAGCTCTCATGCTGCTCTCTCAGTGCTCCAGACTGATGCTCTGAGAGAGGATCCACAGAGCTCTCATGCTGCTCTCAGTGCTCCAGATCGATGCTTTCAACTTCAATATAAAAAAAAAGTCTTCCCGGGGGAGCATGTCCCCGGACCCCCCTAGAGGAGCACTTAAATCATGTTCAAATGGATAGGAAGCTAAATACAGTTACACACATCTTGTGTCAATATCTTTGTTTTTGTGGTCATGCCACAACCATGCGGGGCGCCAGCTAAAATCTTGCCTAGGGCGGCAAATTGGTCAGGGCCGGCCCTTCTCGAGCCGGGTCTGACGTGCAGCACTCAGCGTCACAGGCTGGGTGCAGAGGAACTATTTTAACAACACATTCAGTCAGATCCTCGCGTCGTAGACGGCCAGTGACATCACAACACGGTTTATTTATTCTGTAACCAGTTGTTATATATGTTCCTGGATCAAATGTTTAAGTCATGTTTAAAGTTCATATTAAAGTCTAATATTAGTTTACTTTTCACTCATGAAGTATGACGCTGCGCTGTCAGTACACGTGTCCCTGTTTGTGATTGGTCGCCGTGAGAAGAAAAGGTGTGTAGGCCACTTGAACACAAAGTGTGTACTCTTGAGCTGAATGTGTGTGTGTTCGTTTGACAGACACGTGTTTTCTAAATGCTCCAGTTCGTAGAGGGTGATTTTGTAAACCACACGGTGCGTTAGTGAATCACGAGGCAGCTGTGGAGCCTGAGCGATGGCGGGAAATGAGCTCCACAGGTTACACGTCTCACGGAGGGGCGAGCTCCAGAGCAAGTCGGACACATGACTCACCATCATGCGTTGCACGAGCAAACTGGGCATCGTTTGAATTTCCACTTTCCGGTTCCGGTTCCGGTTCTCTGAGGGGAACGAAATGATGCTTGCTTCTTCCACCAACACAATTACATTTATCCACAAACGTTCACTCAGGTTAGTTTCCAGTGATATCCACAGGATCAGTCTGTAGTCCCTGCTCTGTAGCTGTACCCTGAACCACTGAAGCTGCAGCTGTGCACCTCTTAGAGGACCTGTACCCTGAACCACTGAAGCTGCAGCGGTGCACCTCTTAGAGGACCTGTACCCTGAACCACTGAAGCTGCAGCGGGGCACCTCTTAGAGGACCTGTACCCTGAACCACTGAAGCTGCAGCGGTGCACCTCTTAGAGGACCTGTACCCTGAACCACTGAAGCTGCAGCGGTGCACCTCTTAGAGGACCTGTACCCTGAACCACTGAAGCTGCAGCGGTGCACCTCTTAGAGGACCTGTACCCTGAACCACTGAAGCTGCAGCGGGGCACCTCTTAGAGGACCTGTACCCTGAACCACTGAAGCTGCAGCTGTGCACCTCTTAGAGGACCTGTACCCTGAACCACTGAAGCTGCAGCGGTGCACCTCTTAGAGGACCTGTACCCTGAACCACTGAAGCTGCAGCGGTGCACCTCTTAGAGGACCTGTACCCTGAACCACTGAAGCTGCAGCGGGGCACCTCTTAGAGGACCTGTACCCTGAACCACTGAAGCTGCAGCTGTGCACCTCTTAGAGGACCTGTACCCTGAACCACTGAAGCTGCAGCAGAGCACCTCTTAGAGGACCTGTACCCTGAACCACTGAAGCTGCAGCAGAGCACCTCTTAGAGGACCTGTACCCTGAACCACTGAAGCTGCAGCTTTGCACCTCTTAGAGGACCTGTACCCTGAACCACTGAAGCTGCAGCTTTGCACCTCTTAGAGGACCTGTACCCTGAACCACTGAAGCTGCAGCTGTGCACCTCTTAGAGGACCTGTACCCTGAACCACTGAAGCTGCAGCAGAGCACCTCTTAGAGGACCTGTACCCTGAACCACTGAAGCTGCAGCTTTGCACCTCTTAGAGGACCTGTACCCTGAACCACTGAAGCTGCAGCAGAGCACCTCTTAGAGGACCTGTACCCTGAGCCACTGAAGCTGCAGCGGTGCACCTCTTAGAGGACCTGTACCCTGAGCCACTGAAGCTGCAGCGGTGCACCTCTTAGAGGACCTGTACCCTGAACCACTGAAGCTGCAGCAGAGCACCTCTTAGAGGACCTGTACCCTGAACCACTGAAGCTGCAGCTTTGCACCTCTTAGAGGACCTGTACCCTGAACCACTGAAGCTGCAGCTTTGCACCTCTTAGAGGACCTGTACCCTGAACCACTGAAGCTGCAGCAGAGCACCTCTTAGAAGACCTGTACCCTGAACCACTGAAGCTGCAGCTGTGCACCTCTTAGAGGACCTGTACCCTGAGCCACTGAAGCTGCAGCTGTGCACCTCTTAGAGGACCTGTACCCTGAACCACTGAAGCTGCAGCAGAGCACCTCTTAGAGGACCTGTACCCTGAACCACTGAAGCTGCAGCAGAGCACCTCTTAGAGGACCTGTACCCTGAGCCACTGAAGCTGCAGCGGTGCACCTCTTAGAGGACCTGTACCCTGAGCCACTGAAGCTGCAGCGGTGCACCTCTTAGAGGACCTGTACCCTGAGCCACTGAAGCTGCAGCGGAGCACCTCTTAGAGGACCTGTACCCTGAGCCACTGAAGCTGCAGCGGTGCACCTCTTAGAGGACCTGTACCCTGAACCACTGAAGCTGCAGCAGAGCACCTCTTAGAGGACCTGTACCCTGAGCCACTGAAGCTGCAGCGGTGCACCTCTTAGAGGACCTGTACCCTGAGCCACTGAAGCTGCAGCGGTGCACCTCTTAGAGGACCTGTACCCTGAACCACTGAAGCTGCAGCAAAGCACCTCTTAGAGGACCTGTACCCTGAACCACTGAAGCTGCAGCTTTGCACCTCTTAGAGGACCTGTACCCTGAACCACTGAAGCTGCAGCAGAGCACCTCTTAGAGGACCTGTACCCTGAGCCACTGAAGCTGCAGCGGAGCACCTCTTAGAGGACCTGTACCCTGAGCCACTGAAGCTGCAGCGGTGCACCTCTTAGAGGACCTGTACCCTGAACCACTGAAGCTGCAGCAGAGCACCTCTTAGAGGACCTGTACCCTGAGCCACTGAAGCTGCAGCGGTGCACCTCTTAGAGGACCTGTACCCTGAGCCACTGAAGCTGCAGCGGTGCACCTCTTAGAGGACCTGTACCCTGAACCACTGAAGCTGCAGCAGAGCACCTCTTAGAGGACCTGTACCCTGAACCACTGAAGCTGCAGCTTTGCACCTCTTAGAGGACCTGTACCCTGAACCACTGAAGCTGCAGCAGAGCACCTCTTAGAGGACCTGTACCCTGAGCCACTGAAGCTGCAGCGGTGCACCTCTTAGAGGACCTGTACCCTGAGCCACTGAAGCTGCAGCGGTGCACCTCTTAGAGGACCTGTACCCTGAGCCACTGAAGCTGCAGCGGTGCACCTCTTAGAGGACCTGTACCCTGAACCACTGAAGCTGCAGCAGAGCACCTCTTAGAGGACCTGTACCCTGAACCACTGAAGCTGCAGCTTTGCACCTCTTAGAGGACCTGTACCCTGAACCACTGAAGCTGCAGCAGAGCACCTCTTAGAGGACCTGTACCCTGAGCCACTGAAGCTGCAGCGGTGCACCTCTTAGAGGACCTGCACCCTGAACCACTGAAGCTGCAGCGGTGCACCTCTTAGAGGACCCCCCCCCCACCATTTAAAAACAGTTGTTGTTGAGAAAACCAGCACCTGCCTCTCGGGCGTACGGGAAGACAGGTTTGAACACTTGAAAGCAGAACGCTTCAAT
>CM070445.1:47500-65000 GCA_036324595.1 Champsocephalus gunnari
GTTAGTGCTATAGCCACATTTAAGGAAGAGATTCCACCAATACTTAACTCGATAGCATGTCTGCATGTAGGGGAGGAAACTTATACAAAATGTACACCACCCCAAATTGATCATGTTGTTGATAGTGCTATAGATGCGCTGCGAATAAAATTAGACTCTGTTGCTCCTTTGAAAAAGAAGAAAATAAAGCAACATAGATTAGCTCCATGGCATAATGCCCAAACCCGCAAAATAAAGCAAAAGTCTAGACAACTTGAAAGGATATGGCGTTCCACTAAACTTGAAGAATCTCGTTTAATTTGGCATATTACTCTCAATGAATATAAGAAAGCACTGCGTAAAGCGAGAGCAGCTACTACTCTTCATTAATAGATGAGAATAAGAATAATGCAAGATGTCTCTTCAGCACTGTAGCCAGGCTGACAGAGAGCCACAGCTCCATTGAGCCTTCTATTCCCACAGCACTCAGTAGTAATGATTTTATGTGCTTTTTTAACCATAACATTGTTACTCTTAGAAACAAAATTAATGACCTCTTGCCTTCGACCAGTATAGTGTTATCAACAGCTCCCGGAATCGTAAGTTCTAATATTACACTAGATAGTAAACTAGAATGCTTTTCAGCCATTAACCTTGAACAATTACATTCAATGATTCTCTCTTCTAAACCATCAACGTGCATGTTAGACCCAATTCCAACTAAGCTGTTGAAGGAAGTTTTTCCATTAATTAGCACTTCTTTATTAAATATTATGAATATGTCTTTATTATCAGGCTATGTTCCACAATCATTCAAAGTAGCAGTGATAAAACCGCTTCTTAAAAAGCACAACCTCGATCCAGAGGTTTTAGCCAACTATAGACCTATTTCTAATCTTCCGTTCCTCTCAGAGATTCTTGAGAAAGCGGTCGCAAAACAGTTGTGTGATTACTTAAAAAACAATGATTTATTTGAAGATTTTCAGTCTGGCTTTAGAACACATCATAGCACAGAGACAGCTCTGGTTAAAGTCACAAATGACATTCTAATAGCCTCAGACAAGGGACTTGTCTCTATTCTTGTTTGCTCGATCTCAGTGCTGCATTTGATACTATCGACCATGATATCCTATTGCAAAGACTAGAGCACTTGGTTGGCATACAGGGAACTGCTTTAGGCTGGTTTAGGTCCTATCTATCTGAACGCTCTCAGTTTGTACGTGTTAACGATGAATCTTCCACGCAAACCAAAGTTAGCCATGGAGTGCCACAGGGCTCAGTGCTCGGACCTATTTTGTTCACATTATATATGCTTCCGTTAGGCAATATTATAAGGAATCATTCTGTAAACTTTCATTGTTATGCGGATGATACTCAACTATATTTATCAATCAAGCCTGATGAAATTAATCATCTAAATAAAATTCAAGACTGCCTTAAGGACTTAAAAACGTGGATGACCTTAAACTTTTTGATGTTAAACACGACCAAAACTGAAGTTATTGTACTTGGCCCGAAGAATCTACGAAACAAATTATCTAAAGATATACTAACTATGGATGGCATTAATTTGGCCTCCAGTGAGACTGTAAGGAATCTTGGTGTTATATTTGATCAGGATTTATCCTTTAACGCCCACATAAAATCAATTTCAAGGACCGCCTACTTCCATCTACGTAACATTGCAGAGATCAGGCATATCTTGCCTCAAAGCGATGCAGAGAAACTAGTCCATGCATTTGTTACTTCTAGGCTGGATTATTGTAACTCTTTATTATCAGGGAGTACCAAGAAGTCAATCAAGTCGCTTCAGCTGATTCAAAATGCTGCGGCTCGTGTACTAACCAGAGTTAGGAGAAGGGACCACATTACTCCTGTTCTGGCTGCCTTACACTGGCTCCCTATAGAACACAGGATAGAATTTAAAATTCTTCTTCTCGCCTACAAAGCCCTTAATGGGCAGGCGCCATCTTACCTTAAAGAACTCATTATACCCTGCTGGCCTACTAGGGCATTGCGTTCCAAGAATGCAGGGTTGTTGGTTGTTCCTCGAGTCTCTAAAAGTACAATGGGAGCCAGAGCCTTTTCTTATCAAGCTCCACATTTGTGGAATCAGCTTCCAGTTTGTGTTCGGGCGGCAGACACCCTGTCCGTTTTTAAGAGTGCGCTTAAGACCTTCCTTTTTGATAAAGCTTATAGTTAGGGCTGATTAGATTCAGCCCCTAGTTTTGCTGATATAGGCTTAGTTTGTCGGGGGACATGTCACTTCTTCCTTCTCTCTGTCTGTCCCTGTGTCCTCTCATGGGGACATCTCACTTCTTCCTTCTCTCTGTCTGTACCTGTGTCCTCTCATGGGGACATCTCACTTCTTCCTTCTCTCTGTCTGTACCCTGTGTCCTCTCATGGGGACATCTCCCTTCTTCCTTCTCTCTGTCTGTACCTGTGTCCTCTCATGGGGACATCTCACTTCTTCCTTCTCTCTGTCTGTACCTGTGTCCTCTCATGGGGACATCTCACTTCTTCCTTCTCTCTGTCTGTCCCTGTGTCCTCTCATGTTCCGATTAACCCAGCTTCCCCAAATGTCTTTCTTTTTGGTGTCTATATACGCTGGGATCCGGAGTCATGGATGATCCTGCGGTCCTGTGTCCTGGATCGCGAGCGCTGGATCTTGAGTCGTGGCTGTGGTCCTGGATCATCGGTCCTGATGGATATCCTCGTGGATTCATCTTCCTATTATACACACATGCATTTCCAAACATCTGGACTACCTATGTTGCAAATGTATTATCTTTTCAATTTACACACGGCATCTATTGCACGTCTGTCCGTCCTGGGAGAGGGATCCCTCCTCTGTTGCTCTCCCTGAGGTTTCTCCCATTTTTCCCTTTACACTGGGTTTTCTTTGGAAGTTTTTCCTTGTACGATGTGAGGGTCTAAGGACAGAGGGTCTAAGGACAGAGGGTGTCGTATTGTCATACTGATATTCTGTACACACTGTGAAGACCACTGAGACAAATGTAACATTTGTGATATTGGGCTATAAATAAACATTGATTGATCACCACCATCATCACCACCATCATCACCATCATCACCACCACCATCATCATCATCATCATCACACACCACCACCACCATCACCACCATCACCACCACCATCATCATCATCATCATCATCACCACCATCATCACCATCATCACCACCACCATCATCATCATCACCACCACCATCATCATCACCACCACCATCACCACCATCATCACCACCACCATCATCATCATCATCACCACCACCATCATCATCACCATCACCATCACCACCATCATCACCACCACCATCACCATCACCATCACCATCACCACCATCATCATCACCACCACCATCATCATCACCATCATCATCACCATCACCATCACCACCATCATCATCATCATCATCATCATCATCATCATCATCATCATCATCATCATCATCATCATCATCACCATCATCACCATCATCATCATCATCACCATCATCATCATCATCATCACCATCATCATCATCATCACCACCATCATCATCATCATCATCATCATCATCATCATCATCACCATCATCATCATCATCACCATCATCATCATCATCATCATCATCATCATCATCACCATCATCATCATCATCATCATCATCATCATCATCATCACCATCATCATCATCATCATCATCACCATCATCATCATCATCATCATCATCACCATCACCACCATCATTTAAAGAGACTCTTGGTCCATTATTACAAAACATTCACACTGAAATACAAACTAAGGAAGGCAGCCATCCCAATGTTTCCACAGAGGCGCCGTGCCGCTCGGAGACTCGGATCTGACAGCAGCGTAGTGACGGAGTTATGAGAGGCATTCGGTCGTCAGATGCATCTGTGCATCAGACCTCTCAGGAGAGCGTGGAGCGCGCGTTACAGAACATTTCACCCGCACTGCAGCACCTGGGTTTCTGAGCAGTACACGCAGACAGTCATTATGTGCAACCTGGAGCTTCCGGAGGCTCGCCTTCTTATCTTGACCACAAGGGGGCGGTAGAGAGAGGAGTGCAATACGCTCTCAAGAGGTTCACCTTACCTCGTCTGAACACAGAGAGAATGTTCTAGCCAACATGTTGGCTTGTATAATAAGACACGCCGCTCTCTATACATGTCATCATCATCATCATCATCATCATCATCATCATCATCATCATCATCATCATCATCATCATCATCATCATCATCATCATCATCATCATCATCATCATCATCACCACCACCACCCTCTGTCCTTAGACCCTCTGTCCTCAGACTATGTCCTTAGACCCTATGTCCTCAGACCCTCTGTCCTCAGACTCTCTGTCCTCAGACCCTCTGTCCTCAGACTCTCTGTCCTCAGACCCTCTGTCCTCAGCCCCTCTGTCCTCAGACCCTCTGTCCTCAGCCCCTCTGTCCTTAGACCCTCTGTCCTCAGCCCCTCTGTCCTCAGACCCTCTGTCCTCAGACCCTCTGTCCTCAGACCCTCTGTCCTCAGACCCCTCTGTCCTCAGACCCCTCTGTCCTCAGCCCCTCTGTCCTCAGACCCTCTGTCCTCAGACCCTCTGTCCTCAGCTTCATAGAGAGCACCGATCAAACTATGAAGAGTGAATATGAGCTTCATCCAGACATGAAGAAAGCAGCTGTCGGCTGTGGGCTCAGAGCAGTCTCACAACACACACATGTGTTCCGTGTCATATTCTGTTCATGGAAATACAATCCAAACACAGAAAAGAGTTTTACATTTTGAGTGGAGGTGTCCTGAGAGTGGAGGTGTCCTCAGAGGGGAGGTGTCCTGAGAGGGGAGGTGTCCTGAGAGGGGAGGTGTGCTGAGAGGGGAGGTGTCCTGAGAGGGGAGGTGTGCTGAGAGGGGAGGTGTCCTGAGAGGGGAGGTGTGCTGAGAGGGGAGGTGTGCTGAGAGGGGAGGTGTCCTGAGAGGGGAGGTGTCCTGAGAGGGGAGGTGTCCTCAGAGTGGAGGTGTCCTGAGAGGGGAGGTGTCCTGAGAGGGGAGGTGTCCTGAGAGGGGAGGTGTCCTGAGAGGGGAGGTGTCCTCAGAGTGGAGGTGTCCTGAGAGGGGAGGTGTGCTGAGAGGGGAGGTGTCCTGAGAGGGGAGGTGTCCTGAGAGGGGAGGTGTCCTCAGAGTGGAGGTGTCCTGAGAGGGGAGGTGTGCTGAGAGGGGAGGTGTCCTGAGAGGGGAGGTGTCCTGAGAGGGGAGGTGTGCTGAGAGGGGAGGTGTGTCCTGAGAGGGGAGGTGTCCTCAGAGTGGAGGTGTCCTGAGAGGGGAGGTGTCCTCAGAGTGGAGGTGTCCTGAGAGGGGAGGTGTGCTGAGAGGGGAGGTGTCCTGAGAGGGGAGGTGTCCTGAGAGGGGAGGTGTCCTGAGAGGGGAGGTGTCCTGAGGTCCTGAGAGTGAAGGTGTCCTGAGAGGGGAGGTGTCCTGAGAGGGGAGGTGTCCTGAGAGGGGAGGTGTCCTGAGAGGGGAGGTGTGCTGAGGTCCTGAGAGTGAAGGTGTCCTGAGAGTGGAGGTGTCCTGAGAGGGGAGGTGTCCTGAGAGTGGAGGTGTCCTTAGAGGGGAGGTGTCCTGAGAGTGGAGGTGTCCTGAGAGGGGAGGTGTCCTGAGAGGGGAGGTGTCCTGAGAGGGGAGGTGTCCTGAGAGTGGAGGTGTCCTGAGAGGGGAGGTGTCCTGAGAGTGGAGGTGTCCTTAGAGGGGAGGTGTCCTGAGAGTGGAGGTGAGAGTGGAGGTGAGAGGGGAGGTGTCCTGAGAGGGGAGGTGTCCTGAGAGGGGAGGTGTCCTGAGAGGGGAGGTGTCCTGAGAGTGGAGGTGTCCTTAGAGGGGAGGTGTCCTGAGAGTGGAGGTGTCCTGATAGTGGAGGTGTCCTGAGAGGGGAGGTGTCCTGAGAGTGGAGGTGTCCTGAGAGGGGAGGTGTCCTGAGAGGGGAGGTGTCCTGAGAGGGGAGGTGTCCTGAGAGGGGAGGTGTCCTGAGAGTGGAGGTGTCCTTAGAGGGGAGGTGTCCTGAGAGTGGAGGTGTCCTGAGAGGGGAGGTGTCCTGAGAGGGGAGGTGTCCTGAGAGGGGAGGTGTCCTGAGAGTGGAGGTGTCCTTAGAGGGGAGGTGTCCTGAGAGTGGAGGTGTCCTTAGAGGGGAGGTGTCCTGAGAGTGGAGGTGTCCTGAGAGTGGAGGTGTCCTGAGAGTGGAGGTGTCCTTAGAGGGGAGGTGTCCTGAGAGTGGAGGTGTCCTTAGAGGGGAGGTGTCCTGAGAGTGGAGGTGTCCTGAGAGGGGAGGTGTCCTGAGAGGGGAGGTGTGTCCTGAGAGGGGAGGTGTGTCCTGAGAGGGGAGGTGTCCTGATAGTGGAGGTGTCCTGAGAGGGGAGGTGTCCTGAGAGTGGAGGGGTCCTGAGAGTGGAGGTGTCCTGATAGTGGAGGTGTCCTGAGAGGGGAGGTGTCCTGAGAGTGGAGGGGTCCTGAGAGGGGAGGTGTCCTGAGAGGGGAGGTGTCCTGAGAGTGGAGGGGTCCTGAGAGGGGAGGTGTCCTGAGAGGGGAGGTGTCCTGAGAGGGGAGGTGTCCTGAGAGTGGAGGGGTCCTGAGAGTGGAGGGGTCCTGAGAGGGGAGGTGTCCTGAGAGTGGAGGGGTCCTGAGAGGGGAGGGGTCCTGAGAGGGGAGGGGTCCTGAGAGGGGAGGTGTCCTGAGATCAGCCTGCAGGCTCCATGGACCCGTCAGCTCCGGACTGCGCAAGATGCGTACATGAAGCGCTACGTCATGAACGCAATAAATCTACCCTCGTGGGGGCGCGCTCATGTGATTGGCTTAGAATGGAGGAGACATCTGATTGGCTATAGATAGACAAAATTACAAGTACGAATCGGCTGACCCTCAGGGGAGTCTCAAAACCCCACACACGAATGCACAGCGATCCGTGCACACAGAGCGGTGTGTGTGCAGGTTCAGGGGTTTAAACGGAAAACAAAGATGTGAGGATCAAAAATATATATTTAAACTTTGTTCTGTATTTGGATTTTATTTACATGCATATGAAACGGAACACATTTGTGCGTGCATCCTTCTGTGTGCATGTGTGTGTTATGAGACTGTTCTGAGCCCATAGCCGGCCGCCCTCGGCTCCTGTCGGCTCTTCTCGGCCCCTTCGGCTCACCTCGGCTCAGTTCGGAACAGTTCGGCTCTTGTCGGAACAGTTCGACCCCTGTCGGTGGAGACGGAGAGTCCGATGAGTCCGTCGAGTTTCTCCGCTACTTTCTCAACTTTTCCGCCTGAAACCAGCAGCTGATATTCGGGGGAAAGTACAGAGGGAAGTGTTCTCCTTAAAGTCGAAGAAGTGTCCTCCTTTCTTCAGCCTTGTCTCTACTGAACCAGGGAACGGAGACACTTCATGGTTTAAACTGTAGCGGACCTGCAGCTAATGTAGCTGCTCACTGAAGCTAACTGAAGCTAATGTAGCTAACCCCCTGCCTGCTCTGTGTCACGCCGGGAATCAGTCACCATGGCCGGGGACTTCTCGCTGCTCCACCGGATCTGTAAGCTGGTGGTTCTGCTGTGTTTCCTCCACATCTCCGTCACTCTCTTCTTCTACGTCCGTTCTCTTGACATCCCGTCCGCCTTCGTCCAGAACCAGCAGCAGAACCGGGTGAACCGGACCGAGAATAACCTGATCCGGAGCTCCAAGCTGCCCTCCGTGGCCGGGGAGAAGGAGCTGGAGAAACCCGGGGAGAAGGAGCTGGAGAAACCCGGGGAGAAGGAGCTGGAGAAGTGCCCGGAAACATCGCCTCTGCTGGGTGAGACCTGCGGCTCCAGAACCACAATCAGGATCATACTAGTAGTTCTGTTATAAAAGCTTTAACACTAATGTAACTAATGCTAATAGTACTGACATTCTAACTTTCTTTAGAACCAGGTTTCTGTGGAGCTTACAGAGACACAGAAGGAAGAATACGAAGACAAACTAATACAAATAGTTCTGTTGAAACTAATGCAAAACAATACAAAATATAATGATGTCAGGAAGTGAGTACAGTTACATTTTCATAATATATTACACATACTTTATTAAGAGCTTTGCTGAAACAGAGATTAATATTAATAACAGGTTTTATTCAGAGGACACTTGACCACTCGCAACATGAGTAGAAACAGAGGGAACATGTTGTTCTACAGCAGGGCCGGCCCTAGACTTTTGGGGGCCCTAAGCAAGCTTTGGCTTGGGGGCCCGCCTACACACAACATGGAACTAACTTTTGTCTTATGATGTTAGCATAAGCACACCTCCTCTAAGGGGTCCTCACCTCCTCTAAGGTGTCCTCACCTCCTCTAAGGGGTCCTCACCTCCTATAGGGGAGTCCTCACCTCCTCTAAGGGGGTCCTCACCTCCTCTGAGGTGTCCTCACCTCCTCTAAGGGGGTCATCACCTCCTCTAAGGGGGTCATCACCTCCTCTAAGGGGTCATCACCTCCTCTAAGGGGTCCTCACCTCCTCTAAGGGGTCCTCACCTCCTCTAAGGGGTCCTCACCTCCTCTAAGGGGGTCATCACCTCCTCTAAGGGGGTCATCACCTCCTCTAAGGGGTCCTCACCTCCTCTAAGGGGGTCATCACCTCCTCTAAGGGGTCATCACCTCCTCTAAGGGGTCCTCACGGGTCCTCACCTCCTCTAAGGGGTCCTCACCTCCTCACGGGTCCTCACCTCCTCTAAGGGGTCCTCACCTCCTCTAAGGGGTCCTCACGGGTCCTCACCTCCTCTAAGGGGTCCTCACCTCCTCTAAGGGGTCCTCACGGGTCCTCACCTCCTCTAAGGGGTCCTCACCTCCTAGGGGCCTCCTCTAAGTAGGGATGCACGATATTAGGAATTATGACGTCATCCCGATAAACCGATAACAGTATTAATAGCCCCGATAATATACAATATATTTTTTGGGTAGATCCTGCGGTGTGGGGGGTTGGGATGAGGGGCGCTGTGGGGGGTTGGGATGAGGGGCGCTGTGGGGGGGTTGGGATGAGGGGCGCTGGTTTTTCACTCGGCTCCTCCCGGTTTGCCAGCACTGTGGTGTTAGTGGTTTAGGAAGAGGGGAGTTCTTCACACATCCAGCGCTCCCCAATACTTCACCTGATCAGTCACCTGAAACATCGCCATCGCTACGATGGGGTGTTAAAAACGTACGAAGACAATAATACAATACTGTGTGTGTGTGTGTGTGTGTGTGTGTGTGTGTGTGTGTGTGTGTGTGTGTGTGTGTGTGTGTGTGTGTGTGTGTGTGTGTGTGTGTGTGTGTGTGTGTGTGTGTGTGTGTGTGGTGTGTGTGTGTGTGTGTGTGTGTGTGTGTGTGTGTGTGTGTGTGTGTGTGTGTGTGTGTGTGTGTGTGTGTGTGTGTGTGTGTGGTGTGTGTGTGTGTGTGTGTGTGTGTGTGTGTGTGTGTGTGTGTGTGTGTGTGTGTGTGTGTGTGTGTGTGTGTGTGTGTGTGTGTGTGTGTGTGTGTGTGTGTGTGTGTGTGTGTGTGTGTGTGTGTGTGCAACTCAAGGCATATGCTCGAACCGGAGCTGCCTGGACGCTGCAGTCATGCTGCTGAGTGTGCTGCTGAGTGTGCTGCTGAGTGTGCTCACTTCTCCCTCAATGTCCCGCTGTCTGCTTCCTGCATCAAGTCGAGTGCTCGGCGCAGTTGTGTGGATAGAGCGCTCCTCTGTTTTCATTGAAACAGCTCCTTCTATCCGTTAGCGCAGCTAGCTAGCACCAGATGCTAACAACAACAATGCAGTAAGGTCTCTCTCTCGCTCGCTCGGACCACACACACACACACACACACACACACACACACCCTCCCGGTCCTCCCGATGGCCAGTCGGTGCCTGCCGGTGAGCGTGGAAGTGTGCTCTGCCGCAAGCGGGCGGCAGGAGCGGGCGGTCAGCATCAGCTTGAGACGGTATTTTAAACTCGATGCTCTGAAGCTACGGGGCGGCCGAGGGGAAAAAATACACATGCGTTAAAATAATTAGTGGCGTAATTTTAATTTTTATTATCGGTATCGGTCTTGAGAAACAGGAAGGTATCGGTATCGGTTTCAAAAAACCAATATCGTGCATCCCTACCTCTAAGGGGTCCTCACTCCTAGGGGTCCTCACTCCTAAGGGGTCCTCACCTCCTCTAAGGGGTCCTCACCTCCTCTAAGGTGTCCTCACCTCCTCTAAGGGGTCCTCACCTCCTCTAAGAGGGTCCTCACCTCCTCTAAGAGGGTCCTCACCTCCTATAGGGGAGTCCTCACCTCCTCTAAGGGGGTCCTCACCTCCTATAGGGGGGTCCTCACCTCCTCCAAGGGGTCCTCACCTCCTCTAAGGGGTCCTCACGGGTCCTCACCTCCTCTAAGGGGTCCTCACCTCCTCTAAGGGGTCCTCACCTCCTCTAAGGGGTCCTCACCTCCTATGGGGGAGTCCTCACCTCCTCTAAGGGGTCCTCACCTCCTCTAAGGGGTCCTCACCTCCTATGGGGGAGTCCGGGGGCAAGTTCCCCCGGGAAGATTATTTTTTAAATATTGAAGTGAAAGCATGGATCTGGAGCACTTTGAGAGCAGCATGCGAGACCTGGACCTGGAGACCTCTGGAGACCTCTGGAGACCTCTGGAGACCTCTGGAGACCTCTGGAGACCTCTGGAGACCTCTGGAGACCTCTCAGCTCCAGATGAGACAGAACTGGAAGCAGATGTTTCTTTATGGATATTTTACAAATCACTGAAACGGTATTCTTGTTCTGTCATCTCGTGTTTCATAACTGTGTCTCATGTGTCCTCTCTGGCTGTCCGTCTCATAACGTTCACACAGAAACTAGCTGTCGACAGGAGTATCAATCAGAAGAATTATAATTTCTTGCAAAAATCTGTCACAAAAAGAGGTTGCACATTTAAATGCAGGTGTTGTTATGGCAACGCCAGTGGCCAGCCACATGTACTGCTGCCAATACGCTCAAACATGCTGTCGACACTAAAGCAGCACTATGCCACCATTCCAGCTGACTCTCCTCAGAAACACTGTCGCATCCATCTTCCCCGCCCTCCGGCCCGTCTCACGCTCCACTGACCCCTCACTCGAGCACCAGACCCCGAGATACTCCGTCACCTGGGGTGAGGGCTGCACGATTCATCGAAAACAGATCGTGATCTCGATTCAGACACCTCTGCCATCTCATTTCTAAATTACGTCAAGCTGATTATTTTTTTTGGGGATTTTTTTACATTTTTTAATTATTTAGCTTCTGAATAATACCAAGCTGCAATGTGCATCATGCTTAAACGCTGCAGAGCAAATATACTCTATGCATTTAACATTAAAGCACCGTGATCGCATGCACATGGGCGGGTTCTGTCTGTCCTGCTCTCATGCCGTGTCACGCTGCAGCCACTGGGGCTGCCAGTTAGCAAGGAGTGAGACTCTACATGTGGGGTCTACAAGCTCACAGCCGCAACAGCCATCGTGACTTGCTCCCAAGCAGCCTCACAGGGAGCGAAGGGGCTCATGGTGAGTACCAAGCAGCCTCACAGGGAGCGAAGGGGCTCATGGTGAGTACCAAGCAGCCTCACAGGGAGCGAAGGGGCTCATGGTGAGTATACCTGCAGCACGCTCTGAGCGCAGCACTGAGCGCAGAGCGGCAGTGCGTTCACAGAAGCGTTAGCATTAGCACTGATTAGCAAAGAGCGACGAGAGCGCCTAGTAGTACAGGAAAACAGAAATGAGTGACGAGGAGGTCGAGGACGATGACACCGATGAAAACCCCGGTGGCAACTCTGGCGAGAGTGAGAGGGAAGTTGTGCTTGTGCCGAAACAAGTAGATGGACTGTGCTAGCAGCTAGGCAGCTAGGCAGCTAGGCAGCTAGGCAGCTAGGCAGCTAGGCAGCTAGGCAGCTAGCAGCTAGCAGCTAGGTAGCTAGGCAGCTAGGCAGCTAGGCAGCTAGGCAGCTAGGCAGCTAGGCAGCTAGGCAGCTGGCAGATAGGCAGCTAGGCAGCTAGGCAGCTAGCAGCTAGGCAGCTAGGCAGCTAGGCAGCTAGCAGCTAGGCAGCTAGGCAGCTAGGCAGCTAGGCAGCTGGCAGATAGGCAGCTAGGCAGCTGGCAGATAGGCAGCTAGGCAGCTAGGCAGATAGCAGCTAGGCAGCTAGGCAGCTGGCAGATAGGCAGCTAGGCAGCTAGCAGCTAGGCAGCTAGGCAGCTAGCAGCTAGGCAGCTGGCAGATAGGCAGCTAGCAGCTAGCAGCTAGGCAGATAGCAGATAGCAGATAGGCAGCTAGGTAGCTAGGCAGCTGGCAGATAGACAGCTAGGTAGCTAGGCAGCTGGCAGATAGACAGCTAGGTAGCTAGGCAGCTGGCAGATAGGCAGCTAGGTAGCTAGGCAGCTAGGCAGATAGCAGATAGGAGCTAGCAGCTAGGCAGCTAGGCAGCAGTAGGCAGCTAGGCAGCTACAGCTAGCAGCTAGGCAGCTAGGCAGCTAGGCAGATAGGCAGCTAGCAGCTAGGCAGCTAGCAGCTAGGCAGATAGGCAGCTAGGCAGCTAGGCTTCATCTACATGTATTCTGAAGCTGTAACGTTATACTCAGTCCTGACTGCAGTGTTTAAGTGAATCCCTTGATTCAGTGACACTACTGCTCAGTGCAGTCGAGCACTTCGTTGAGCTTTACGTTGTTTCAGTGCAAGGACCTGTGAGTGGTTGAACTGGGTGCAGCCGGCTAGGCTTTCGTTATGTTATTATCCTAAAGCGGACTGTCTTGTTCTTATCTTCAGCAGGCTGAGTAACTGCAGTGCATTCCTCCTGTCACCAACCGGCTGGTGTTGTTGGGCAGGTGCTACTGCAACGCTTACATGTTGTTATTATCAAGCTGCAGCAGTTCAAGTGTCTGTGCTCAGCTCTCGGCAGCAGCACCTCCACTGTAGTTCATACCTTTATTTATCCAGATTGGTCCTTGAGATCATAGATCTCTTCTTCAGGGAGCCCTGCAGCAGACAGGTTCCACGTGGAACATGAAACAATAAAGGACATCATACATTATATTTACAGGACACATAGCTACAGACATTCACAAGAGCCCATAGCTGTCTGTGTGTTACCAGAGAGCCTGGGTCAGTCAGCACTTTGTTTGAAGCCACAGGAGTTGGCGTCTAATTCATTTGAGTTTTGCTCCAAGAAACTGAGCCTTGGGTTTCGGTCAGCGCTCGGACGCTGTCCGGTGGAGCCTCGACAGGCGGCTCCAGGTGCCACATGATGAGCGCAGGAGTGTGTGTTCACAATCCAGCTACACACTAAAGACACAGTTATGTTTTTGTTACAAGAGAGACAAATGTCGTGTGTTTAAATGCATTGTACTCTCGTGACGTCTGAGAGTGAGAGTGCAATACATGTTTCATTGAAACGATGAGAATCGTGATCTCAATTCTTATGGAGGAAAACCGTGATTCACATTTGAGAACATTTGTGATTATCAAATCGCAAAGCCTGCGATTTTTTGTAACATTTTTTTACATTTTTTTTCTTCTTGTGTGTCAGTCATCCCCACCAATCAGAGCGCTGTGCTCCACCTGTACCAGCCATTGTTAACCAGTCAGAGCGCTGTGCTCCACCTGTACCAGCCATTGTTAACCAATCAGAGCGCTGTGCTCCACACGTACCAGCCATTGTTAACCAATCAGAGCGCTGTGCTCCACCTGTACCAGCCATTGTTAACCAATCAGAGCGCTGTGCTCCACATGTACCAGCCATTGTTAACCAGTCAGAGCGCTGTGCTCCACACGTACCAGCCATTGTTAACCAGTCAGAGCGCTGTGCTCCACCTGTACCAGCCATTGTTAACCAATCAGAGCGCTGTGCTCCACCTGTACCAGCCATTGTTAACCAATCAGAGCGCTGTGCTCCACACGTACCAGCCATTGTTAACCAATCAGAGCGCTGTGCTCCACATGTACCAGCCATTGTTAACCAATCAGAGCGCTGTGCTCCACATGTACCAGCCATTGTTAACCAATCAGAGCGCTGTGCTCCACATGTACCAGCCATTGTTAACCAATCAGAGCGCTGTGCTCCACATGTACC
The DNA here is from genome assembly GCA_036324595.1 of Champsocephalus gunnari. Lineage (NCBI taxonomy): Eukaryota > Metazoa > Chordata > Actinopteri > Perciformes > Channichthyidae > Champsocephalus > Champsocephalus gunnari. Next base: position 61,595 of record CM070445.1, read on the forward strand.
AGCCATTGTTAACCAATCAGAGCGCTGTGCTCCACCTGTACCAGCCATTGTTAACCAGTCAGAGCGCTGTGCTCCACCTGTACCAGCCATTGTTAACCAATCAGAGCGCTGTGCTCCACCTGTACCAGCCATTGTTAACCAATCAGAGCGCTGTGCTCCACACGTACCAGCCATTGTTAACCAATCAGAGCGCTGTGCTCCACCTGTACCAGCCATTGTTAACCAGTCAGAGCGCTGTGCTCCACACGTACCAGCCATTGTTAACCAATCAGAGCGCTGTGCTCCACCTGTACCAGCCATTGTTAACCAATCAGAGCGCTGTGCTCCACCTGTACCAGCCATTGTTAACCAGTCAGAGCGCTGTGCTCCACCTGTACCAGCCATTGTTAACCAGTCAGAGCGCTGTGCTCCACATGTACCAGCCATTGTTAACCAGTCAGAGCGCTGTGCTCCACCTGTACCAGCCATTGTTAACCAGTCAGAGCGCTGTGCTCCACACGTACCAGCCATTGTTAACCAGTCAGAGCGCTGTGCTCCACCTGTACCAGCCATTGTTAACCAATCAGAGCGCTGTGCTCCACCTGTACCAGCCATTGTTAACCAGTCAGAGCGCTGTGCTCCACATGTACCAGCCATTGTTAACCAGTCAGAGCGCTGTGCTCCACCTGTACCAGCCATTGTTAACCAGTCAGAGTGCTGTGCTCCACCTGTACCAGTCATTGTTAACCAATCAGAAGTGGCCCATGATAGAAGGTGATAGACAGATTGATCCAATCACCTGCCAAGTGCTCTTGAAAGTGCCTGCCCTTTCCAGATGGCTTCCTAGATAGTTTGGTGAAACAAAGCGTCTGGGTCAGGTCAGAGACGCTCCATCCCGTGTTTCTACATCAGGGTGAATCTGAAACTGAAGCTCGACTTTAAAGCAACCCAACGGAAGCTTCATGTAAGTGTAGTTCTTTCACTCGTAGCTCGGGCTGCGGGGCGCTGGAGACGGGAGCACGTTGATACGACCTTCCTAGACACAGTTATGGCCGCATTTTACAATAAACTTCTATTGGGTCGCTTAAAAATGAATATCGCAATTCGAATCGCAATATTTGTCAGAAAAATCGCGCAGTCAGCGGGGGGGAAGTCAGCGAGTGCAGTCAGCGGGGGGGAAGTCAGCGAGTGGGGCAGTCAGCGGGGCAGATGTTTTCACACTGACTCAGTCTGTTCGTCTTAAGGAGCTGGTTTGTTATTGCATCATGCTGTCGGATCAGGAGGTGTCCTTGAGGACACCTCCTGATCCTGCTCCCGTGGGGATTGGCCACAGTGACCGCTGCATGTGTGTCTGTGTAATGTGTGTAGTGTGTGTAATGTGTGTAGTGTGTGTCTGTGTAGTGTGTGTGTCTGTGTAGTGTGTGTGTGTGTAGTGTGTATAATGTGTGTGTTTGTGTGCGTCTGTGTAGTGTGTGTAATGTGTGTGTTTGTGTGCGTCTGTGTAGTGTGTGTGTGTGTAGTGTGTGTAATGTGTGTGTTTGTGTGCGTCTGTGTAGTGTGTGTAATGTGTGTTTGTGTGCGTCTGTGTAGTGTGTGTGTGTGTAGTGTGTGTGTTTGTGTGCGTCTGTGTAGTGTGTGTAGTGTGTGTGTTTGTGTGCGTCTGTGTAGTGTGTGTGTGTGTAGTGTGTGTGTTTGTGTGCGTCTGTGTAGTGTGTGTGTGTGTAGTGTGTGTGTTTGTGTGCGTCTGTGTAGTGTGTGTAGTGTGTACTAAATGCTGCTCTGACGCCACAGTAACAGCAGGTCTTGTGTCCCCAGTGGGGCCCCTCCGGGTGGACTTCGGCTCTCCGGTGGGAGAGGAGCTGGTCCGGCAGCAGAACCCCGCCCTGCAGCCGGGGGGGCGCTTCAGACCCGGAGACTGCGTGGCGCTGCAGAAGGTGGCCGTCATCATCCCGTTCCGCCGCCGAGAGGAGCACCTGAGGTTCTGGCTGTACTACCTGCACCCCATCCTGCAGAGGCAGCAGCTGGACTACGGCGTGTACGTGGTCGCCCAGGTACTGTCAGCGCCTCTGCTCTGTCCTCTGAGCAGAGAGGACAGAGCACCATCAATGCCTCAGGGGGTCTCACGGCCCGTCCGCGCTACAGCGTCGACAGCTCCAAGCTGCTCCAAGCTGCCCGTTCCCTTTCAACGGGGTGACGTCACGGAGCCGCGCTTTCTCGCCCAACTGAATTGTGGGTAGCAGAGCGAGGCGTCTCCGGCGTCAGAAGTTGAACATTGTTCAACTTCTGACGCTGGAGTAGCCAGCGCCAGCCAATCAAATCCCGTTTCCCACAATCTGACAGCTGAAGCCGTAGCCAATCAAAGCGCGTCTAAGCTGGGAGAGATATCCCGCTGTTCATTTCTATATTTCAAAACAAGTCGGAGGAGAAACTAACTATCGCCGTAGCGATCACCCGGTTGTGTATGACCAGCCCCTCTTCACCTCCCGGGACTCAAACCGGAGGAACCAGCATGGAGGGAGGTGGAGAGGCAGTGGGGGAACTGGTTTGGGGAGTTTATATATATATATTGCTCGCATACAATCCCCGGGGGTTTTGCTTTGTATGTCGGGGGCGGGAGATTCATGTGATTGGTTGTTGGTCGTGTTGCTTGAATACAATCCCCAAGCTCCAGACACGCCCAGCTCCAAGCTGTCTTTGAGCTGGGCGTGTGGACGCTCCGTACGGGTCATAAACACTGCTAACGTGGTACCACGTCTCTACGACGTCTCTGCCACGTCTCTGCCACGTCTCTGCCACGTCTCTGCCACGTCTCTGCCACGTCTCTGCCACGTCTCTGCCACGTGAACAAGCTACAGCTTGTCTCCCTGGAGGACACGTTATCAGTGATCACTAACCTTTGAGCTGTCACTCACTGTGTGTGTGTGTGTGTGTGTGTGTGTGTGTGTGTGTGTGTGTGTGTGTGTGTGTGTGTGGTGTGTGTGTGTGTGTGTGTGTGTGTGGTGTGTGTGTGTGTGTGTGTGTGTGTGTGTGTGTGTGTGTGTGGTGTGTGTGTGTGTGTGTGTGTGTGTGTGTGTGTGTGTGTGTGTGTGTGTGTGTGTGGTGTGTGTGTGTGTGTGTGTGTGTGTGTGTGTGTGTGTGTGTGTGTGTGTGTGTGTGTGTGTGTGTGTGTGTGGTGTGTGTGTGTGTGCTACATGGAGCTAACACAGGTCTCTTTAACTGCGTTTCTTCTTCTCTGGTTTGTGCCTCTCCTCCTCCTCCTCCTCCTCCTCCTCCTCCTCCTCCTCCTCCTCGCCGCTGCATGTCAGGATCTGGAGGTCGGCTCTGCTGTGGTTTCCTCTGGTAAAGCCTTTCTTCTGCTTCTCCTGAGTGTCAGCTGCATTAGTACTGAGGTGTGTGTGTGTGTGTGTAGCCTCTGTGTCCGTCACAC
>CM070445.1:72500-100000 GCA_036324595.1 Champsocephalus gunnari
AACTAAACATTGAAATGGAAATATCAGTAAAATGTGAAAGTGATTGAAATATGTAATAACAGCAAACTGAAGAATGTGAGGAGAGAACAGCTGTTTGAGATCATGTGACCTCAGCAGGGGGCGTGGCCTCAGCATGGGGCGTGTCACTTCCTGTTACTGCTTCATGGCTCTGCTCGAGTGGCTGCTCAGAACCTTCCGGAACAAATCGTCTGAACAAAGAGAACATGGAGAACATCAGAGAACAGGGAGAACACGGAGAACAGGGAGAACACGGAGAACAGGGAGAACAGGGAGAACAGGGAGAACACGGGAGAACAGGGAGAACATCAGAGAACAGGGAGAACACGGAGAGAACACGGAGAACAGGGAGAACATCAGAGAACAGGGAGAACACGGAGAACAGGGAGAACACGGAGAACAGGGAGAACACGGAGAACAGGGAGAACAGGGAGAACAGGGAGAACACGGAGAACAGGGAGAACATCAGAGAACAGGGAGAACACGGAGAGAACACGGAGAACAGGGAGAACATCAGAGAACAGGGAGAACACGGAGAACAGAGAGAACACGGAGAACAGGGAGAACAGGGAGAACACGGAGAACAGGGAGAACACGGAGAACATCAGAGAACAGGGAGAACACGGAGAACATCAGAGAACAGGGAGAACACGGAGAACAGGGAGAACATCAGAGAACAGGGAGAACACGGAGAACAGAGAGAACACGGAGAACAGGGAGAACATCAGAGAACAGGGAGAACACGGAGAACAGGGAGAACACGGAGAACAGGGAGAACATCAGAGAACAGGGAGAACAGGGAGAACATCAGAGAACAGGGAGAACACGGAGAACAGAGAGAACACGGAGAACAGGGAGAACATCAGAGAACAGGGAGAACACGGAGAACAGGGAGAACAGAGAGAACAGGGAGAACATCAGAGAACAGGGAGAACACGGAGAACACGGAGAACAGAGAGAACACGGAGAACAGGGAGAACACGGAGAACATCAGAGAACAGGGAGAACACGGAGAACAGGGAGAACACGGAGAACAGAGAGAACAGGGAGAACACGGAGAACAGGGAGAACACGGAGAACACGGAGAACAGGGAGAACAGGGAGAACACGGAGAACATCAGAGAACAGGGAGAACACGGAGAACAGGGAGAACAGGGAGAACACGGAGAACACGGAGAACAGGGAGAACACGGAGAACAGGGAGAACACGGAGAACAGAGGGAACAGGGAGAACACGGAGAACAGGGAGAACAGAGAGAACACGGAGAACAGGGAGAACAGGGAGAACACGGAGAACAGAGGGAACAGGGAGAACACGGAGAACACGGAGAACAGGGAGAACAGGGAGAACAGAGGGAACAGGGAGAACACGGAGAACAGGGAGAACACAGAGAACAGGGAGAACACGGAGAACAGGGAGAACACGGAGAACACGGAGAACAGGGAGAACACGGAGAACAGGGAGAACACGGAGAACAGGGAGAACATCAGAGAACAGGGAGAACACGGAGAACACGGAGAACAGGGAGAACACAGAGAACAGGGAGAACACGGAGAACAGAGGGAACAGGGAGAACACGGAGAACACGGAGAACAGGGAGAACAGAGGGAACAGGGAGAACACAGAGAACACGGAGAACAGAGAGAACACGGAGAACACAGGTAACAGGGAGAACACAGGTAACAGGGAGAACACAGGTAACAGAGAGAACAGGGAGAACACAGGTAACAGGGAGAACACAGGTAACAGGGAGAACACGGAGAACACAGGTAACAGGGAGAACAGGGAGAACACGGAGAACAGGGAGAACAGGGAGAACAGGGAGAACACATAGAACACATAGAACAGAGAGAACACGGAGAACAGGGAGAACACAGAGAACACACAGAACAGGGAGAACACGGAGAACAGGGAGAACACAGAGAACAGGGAGAACACAGAGAACAGGGAGAACAGGGAGAACACAGAGAACAGGGAGAACAGGGAGAACACATGGAACAGGGAGAACACAGAGAACACACAGAACAGGGAGAACACGGAGAACACGGAGAACAGGGAGAACAGGGAGAACACAGAGAACAGGGAGAACAGGGAGAACACATGGAACAGGGAGAACACAGAGAACACACAGAACAGGGAGAACACATGGAACAGGGAGAACACAGAGAACAGGGAGAACACACAACACGGAAAACAGAGGGAACAGGGAGAACACATAGATGACGGAGAACAGAGAGAACAGGGAGAACACATGGAACACAGAGAACAGGGAGAACACATGGAACAGGGAGAACACAGAGAACAGGGATAACACATGGAACAGGGAGAACAGGGAGAACACAGGTAACAGGGAGAACACGGAGAACAGGGAGAACAGAGAGAACAAGGAGAACAGGGAGAACACAGAACAGGGAGAACAGGGAGAACACAGAGAACAGGGAGAACACAGAGAACACGGAGAACAGGGAGAACACAGAACAGGGAGAACAGGGAGAACACAGAGAACAGGGAGAACACAGAGAACACAGAGAACAAAGAGAACACGGAGAACACGGAGAACAGGGAGAACAGGGAGAACACATAGAACAGAGAGAACACAGAGAACAGGGAGAACAGGGAGAACACAGAGAACAGGGAGAACAGGGAGAACACGGAGAACACAGAGAACACGGAGAACAGGGAGAACACAGGTAACAGGGAGAACACGGAGAACAGGGAGAACACGGAGAACACAGAGAACACGGAGAACAGGGAGAACACAGAACACGGAGAACACAGGGAACAGGGAGAACACAGAGAACAGGGAGAACACAGAGAACAGGGAGAACACAGAACAGGGAGAACAGGGAGAACACGGAGAACAGGGAGAACAGAGAGAACACGGAGAACAGGGAGAACACAGAGAACAGGGAGAACACAGAGAACACAGAGAACAAAGAGAACACGGAGAACACGGAGAACACGGAGAACACGGAGAACAGGGAGAACACATAGAACAGAGAGAACACAGAGAACAGGGAGAACACAGAGAACAGGGAGAACACGGAGAACAGGGAGAACACAGAGAACACGGAGAACAGGGAGAACACAGGTAACAGGGAGAACACAGAGAACAGGGAGAACACGGAGAACACGGAGAACACAGAACAGGGAGAACACAGAGAACACGGAGAACAGGGAGAACACAGAACACGGAGAACACAGGGAACAGGGAGAACACAGAGAACACGGAGAACAGGGAGAACACAGAGAACACGGAGAACACGGAGAACAGGGAGAACACAGGTAACAGGGAGAACACGGGAGAACAGGGAGAACACGGAGAACAGAGAGAACACAGAGAACACGGAGAACAGGGAGAACACAGAACACGGAGAACACAGGGAACAGGGAGAACAGAGAACAGGGAGAACACAGGGAACAGGGAGAACACAGAGAACAGAGAGAACACAGAGAACAGAGAGAACACAGAGAACACGGAGAATAGGGAGAACAGGGAGAACACGGAGAACACAGGGAACAGGGAGAACACAGAACACGGAGAACACGGAGAGGGCATGGTGTTACAGTGTGCTAACCCTGACCAGGTGAGGACGCTCTGCTGACTCAGTAATCTCTGTAAGTTATATATTTTTTAATAGACCTCTCTGTTTCGTGTATTCTACTGTATTCTAATCGTCGTGTAGTTGTTCTAACTCTAATTGTGCTTTTGAAATCTCAGATCAGCTCAAAGAACCCGTTACTCAGGCCTCAGTGCACACTCGGCTCTAACGGCTTCCTCTTTACGATAGACTGGAAGGCTCTGCTGTCGCCCATCAGCTGTGACGCCTCAGCAGTCAGGACAAGCTTCAGTTTCAGGCAACTCTTTCCAGGAGCGTCAGCTTCAGCGTCAGACAGGCGAAGACATTAGAGTCCTGTTGGAGTCAGACTGGCGAAGACACTAGAGTCCTGTTGGAGTCAGACTGACGAAGACACTAGAGTCCTGTTGGAGTCAGACTGACGAAGACACTAGAGTCCTGTTGGAGTCAGACTGACGAAGACACAAGAGTCCTCTTGGAGTCAGACTGACGAAGACATTAGAGTCCTCTTGGAGTCAGACTGACGAAGACATTAGAGTCCTGTTGGAGTCAGACGGACGAAGACATTAGAGTCCTCTTGGAGTCAGACTGACGAAGACATTAGAGTCCTGTTGGAGTCAGACTGACGAAGACATTAGAGTCCTGTTGGAGTCAGACTGACGAAGACATTAGAGTCCTCTTGGAGTCAGACAGGCGAAGACACTAGAGTCCTGTTGGAGTCAGACTGACGAAGACACTAGAGTCCTCTTGGAGTCAGACTGACGAAGACACTAGAGTCCTGTTGGAGTCAGACAGACGAAGACACTAGAGTCCTGTTGGAGTCAGACTGACGAAGACACTAGAGTCCTGTTGGAGTCAGACTGACGAAGACAATAGAGTGGGAGTCAGACTGACGAAGACATTAGAGTCCTCTTGGAGTCAGACTGACGAAGACAATAGAGTCCTGTTGGAGTCAGACTGACGAAGACAATAGAGTCCTGTTGGAGTCAGACTGACGAAAACATTAGGGTCCTGTTGGAGTCAGACTGACGAAGACATTGGAGTCCTCTTGGAGTCAGACTGACGAAGACATTAGAGTCCTGCGGGAGTCAGACTGACGAAGACATTAGTGTCCTGTTGGAGTCCGACAGACGAAGACAATAGAGTCCTGTTGGAGTCAGACTGACGAAGACACTAGAGTCCTGTTGGAGTCAGACTGACGAAGACACTAGAGTCTGTTGGAGTCAGATAGACGAAGACATTGGAGTCCTCTTGGAGTCAGACTGACGAAGACATTAGAGTCCTGCGGGAGTCAGACTGACGAAGACACTAGAGTCCTGTTGGAGTCAGATAGACGAAGACATTGGAGTCCTGTTGGAGTCAGACTGACGAAGACATTGGAGTCCTGCGGGAGTCAGACTGACGAAGACACTAGAGTCCTGTTGGAGTCAGACAGACGAAGACATTGGAGTCCTCTTGGAGTCAGACTGACGAAGACATTAGAGTCCTGTTGGAGTCTGACTGACGAAGACATTAGAGTCCTGCGGGAGTCAGACTGACGAAGACATTGGAGTCAGACTGACGAAGACATTAGAGTCCTGTTGGAGTCAGACAGACGAAGACACTAGAGTCCTGTTGGAGTCAGACAGACGAAGACATTAGAGTCCTGCGGGAGTCAGACTGACGAAGACATTGGAGTCAGACTGACGAAGACATTAGAGTCCTGTTGGAGTCAGACAGACGAAGACATTAGAGTCCTGCGGGAGTCAGACTGACGAAGACACTAGAGTCCTGTTGGAGTCAGACTGACGAATACACTAGAGTCCTGTTGGAGTCAGACAGGCGAAGACACTAGAGTCCTGTTGGAGTCAGACTGACGAAGACACTAGAGTCCTGTTGGAGTCAGACTGACGAAGACAATAGAGTGGGAGTCAGACTGACGAAGACATTGGAGTCCTCTTGGAGTCAGACTGATGAAGACATTAGAGTCCTGTTGGAGACAGACTGACGAAGACATTGGAGTCCTGTTGGAGTCAGACAGACGAAGACATTAGAGTCCTGCGGGAGTCAGACTGACGAAGACACTAGAGTCCTGTTGGAGTCAGACTGACGAATACACTAGAGTCCTGTTGGAGTCAGACAGGCGAAGACACTAGAGTCCTGTTGGAGTCAGACTGACGAAGACACTAGAGTCCTGTTGGAGTCAGACTGACGAAGACAATAGAGTGGGAGTCAGACTGACGAAGACATTAGAGTCCTGTTGGAGTCAGACTGATGAAGACATTAGAGTCCTGTTGGAGACAGACTGACGAAGACATTAGAATCATCTTGGAGTCAGACTGACAAAGACATTGGAGTCCTGTTGGAGTCAGACTGACGAAGACAATAGAGTCCTCTTGGAGTCAGACTGACAAAGACATTGGAGTCCTGTTGGAGTCAGACTGATGAAGACATTAGAGTCCTGTTGGAGTCAGACTGATGAAGACATTAGAGTCCTGTTGGAGACAGACTGACGAAGACATTAGAATCATCTTGGAGTCAGACTGACAAAGACATTGGAGTCCTGTTGGAGTCAGACTGACGAAGACAATAGAGTCCTCTTGGAGTCAGACTGACAAAGACATTGAAGTCCTGTTGGAGTCAGACTGACGAAGACATTAGAGTCCTGTTGGAGTCAGACTGACGAAGACAATAGAGTCCTGTTGGAGTCAGACTGACGAAGACAATAGAGTCCTGTTGGAGTCAGACTGACGAAGACATTAGAGTCCTGTTGGAGTCAGACTGACGAAGACAATAGAGTCCTGTTGGAGTCAGACTGACGAAGACAATAGAGTCCTGTTGGAGTCAGACTGACGAAGACATTAGAGTCCTCTTGGAGTCAGACTGACGAAGACACTAGAGTCCTGTTGGAGTCAGACTGACGAAGACATTGGAGTCCTCTTGGAGTCAGACTGACGAAGACATTAGAGTCCTGCGGGAGTCAGACTGACGAAGACATTAGTGTCCTGTTGGAGTCCGACTGACGAAGACAATAGTGTCCTGTTGGAGTCCGACTGACGAAGACAATAGAGTCCTGTTGGAGTCAGACTGACGAAGACATTAGAGTCCTCTTGGAGTCAGACTGACGAAGACACTGGAGTCCTGTTGGAGTCAGATAGACGAAGACATTGGAGTCCTCTTGGAGTCAGACTGACGAAGACATTAGAGTCCTGCGGGAGTCAGACTGACGAAGACACTAGAGTCCTGTTGGAGTCAGACTGACGAAGACACTAGAGTCCTTTTGGAGTCAGACTGACGAAGACACTAGAGTCCTGTTGGAGTCAGACAGACGAAGACATTGGAGTCCTCTTGGAGTCAGACTGACGAAGACATTAGAGTCCTGTTGGAGTCTGACTGACGAAGACATTGGAGTCCTGTTGGAGTCAGACTGACGAAGACATTAGAGTCCTGCGGGAGTCAGACTGACGAAGACATTGGAGTCAGACTGACGAAGACATTAGAGTCCTGTTGGAGTCAGACAGACGAAGACACTAGAGTCCTGTTGGAGTCAGACAGACGAAGACATTAGAGTCCTGCGGGAGTCAGACTGACGAAGACATTGGAGTCAGACTGACGAAGACATTAGAGTCCTGTTGGAGTCAGACAGACGAAGACATTGGAGTCCTCTTGGAGTCAGACTGACGAAGACATTAGAGTCCTGTTGGAGTCAGACAGACGAAGACATTAGAGTCCTGCGGTAGTCAGACTGACGAAGACACTAGAGTCCTGTTGGAGTCAGACTGACGAATACACTAGAGTCCTGTTGGAGTCAGACTGACGAAGACATTAGAGTCCTGTTGGAGTCAGACTGACGAAGACACTAGAGTCCTCTTGGAGTCAGACTGACGAAGACATTGGAGTCCTCTTGGAGTCAGACTGACAAAGACATTAGAGTCCTGTTGGAGTCAGACCGACGAAGACACTAAAGTCCTGTTGGAGTCAGACTGACGAAGACAATAGAGTCCTGTTGGAGTCAGACTGACAAAGACATTAGAGTCCTCTTGGAGTCAGACTGACGAAGACATTAGAGTCCTGTTGGAGTCAGACTGACAAAGACATTAGAGTCCTGTTGGAGTCAGACCGACGAAGACACTAAAGTCCTGTTGGAGTCAGACTGACGAAGACAATAGAGTCCTGTTGGAGTCAGACTGACAAAGACATTAGAGTCCTGTTGGAGTCAGATTGACGAAGACAATAGAGTCCTGTTGGAGTCAGACAGACGAAGACATTAGAGTCCTGTTGGAGTCAGACAGACGAAGACATTAGAGTCCTGTTGGAGTCAGACAGACGAAGACATTAGAGTCCTGTTGGAGTCAGACAGACGAAGACATTAGAGTCCTGTTGGAGTCAGACAGACGAAGACATTAGAGTCCTGTTGGAGTCAGACAGACGAAGACATTAGAGTCCTGTTGGAGTCAGACAGACGAAGACATTAGAGTCCTGCTGGAGTCAAAGAGGAGGCAAATCCTACTCTGATTGAGCTAAGTGTCGCCGGTGTTTAGTTTTCTCTTGTCTAGCCCCTCATGCTGTAATCATGTGTCTCCTCTCAGGTACCTCTGGCCCCGTGTATCTCCTGATCACTATACCCGGCCTGCTCTCGTCTATCCCACGTGCTCCATGAGATCCAGCATCTAGTTTCAGGCGGCCTGTGGAAACTGCAGTCAGCTGTTCCTCAGGCTGACTTCCTCTCTGGCTCCGCCTCCATCTCTGGCTCCGCCTCCCTGCAGACCCTGCTCTCACTGAGACCTGGATTACTCCATCCAGCACATCCACCCAGCAGCTCTCTCCCCAGCATGCTCCTTCTCCCATACACCCAGACCCCCTGGCAGAGGAGGGGCACTGGTCTCCTGCTCTCTCCACAGCATACTCCATCCTGTACAATGACCCCTTGTTGTTCTCTCCCGTCCACCAGGCGCCTTGGGGGACTTCCTGGAGGACTTGGATCCTCTCCTCTCACACATCCCTGAACCTGGCCCTCCCGCTGTACTTCTCGGAGACTTCAGCCTCCAGACGGGGAAGATAGACGAACTAACATCCCTGTTAACGGCCTTTGCTTTCTCACTGTCTCCGTCTCCACCCACTCATAAAGCTGGCAGTGTCCTTGATCTCATATCCTCAAGGACCTGCTCTACTTCTAACCTCTCTGTAAACCCGCTCCACACCTCCGATCACTTCTTCATTTCATTCTCTCTACCCCTCTCCAAACATAACGAACTCATCTCTTCTCATCCTGCACCTGTCCGCCGTAACCTCCGTTCCCTCTCCCCGCTCTACCTTCGCCTCCTCGGTGCTCTCAGCCCTCCCTTCCTCTGACTCCTTCCAACTCCTGCCTCCACACTCTGCTGCAGAAACTCTCCTCTCTCCTCTCTCTTCCTCTCTGGACTCTCTCTGTCCTCTCACATCCTCTCTGGACTCTCTCTACTCTCTCACATCCTCTCTGGACTCTCTCTGTCCTCTCTCATCCTCTCTGGACTCTCTCTGTCCTCTCTCATCCTCTCTGGACTCTCTCTGTCCTCTCACATCTCGGCAGGCACCCTCTCCTTAAGAAACCCACTCTCGACCCGTCTGACGTTATAAACCACAGGCCTGTCTCTCTCCTCCCGTTCCTGTCTTTAGACAACTCTCCTGCTCTCTCCATCAGAACCACCTTCTGGATCCGCACCAGTCTGGTTTCAAGGCAGGTCACTCCACAGAAACTGCCCTCCTTGCTGTCACTGAGGAACTGCACACGGCTAAAGCAGCCTCCCTCTCCTCTGTCCTCATCCTGTTGGACCTGTCTGCTGCATTCGACACGGTGAACCATCAGATCCTCCTTCGCACTCTCCAAGAACTTGGAGTTTCAGGCTCTGCACTTTCCCTCCTCACCTCATACCTCAAAGACCGCACCTACAGGGTCACTTGGAGAGGGTCCGAGTCCGACCCCTGTCAATTAACTACAGGGGTCCCTCAGGGCTCTGTTCTTGGTCCCCTCCTCTTCTCCCTGTACACAAACTCGCTCGGATCAGTCATTAGCCCGCATGGTTTTTCATACCACTGCTACGCTGACGACACCCAATGAACCCTGCCCTTCCCCCGCTCAGAGACCCAGGTCGTCGCTCGCATCTCTGCTCGTCTAGCTGACATCTCTCAGTGGATGTCCGCTCATCACCTCAAGCTCAACCTCGACAAGACTGAACTGCTTTTCCTTCGGGAAAAGATTGTCCCACTCTTGACCTGACGATCAACATCGGCCCCTCTGTTGTTTCCCCGACTCAGACTGCAAGGACTCTGGGTGTGACCCTAGATAACAACCTGTCCTTCACTGCAAACATCGCTGCTCCAACCCGCTGCTGCAGATACACGCTCTACAGCATCAGGAGGACGCGTCCCCAGCTGACCCAGAGAGCCACGCAGGTTCTGGTCCAGGCTCTCGTCACCTCACTAGACTACTGCAGCTCCCTCCTGCTGGTCTGCCTGCATGCGCCATCCGACCTCTCTCACCCAGAATGCAGCGGCTCGTCTGGTCTTCAACCTTCCTGAATGTTCCACACCACGCCGCTCCTCCGCTCCCTCCACTGGCTTCCGGTAACTGCTAGAATCCACTTCAAGACACTGGTGCTTGCGTACCATGCTGCGAATGGATCTGGCCCTTCCTACATCCAGGACATGGTTAAACCGTGCACCCCAGCACGTGCACTCCGCTCTGCATCAGCCAGACGGCTCGCTGCACCCTCGCTGCGAGGGGGACCCAAGTTCCCATCAGCAGGAACACGTGGGTTTGCTGTCCTGGCTCCAAGATGGTGGAATGAGCTCCCATTGACATCAGGACAGCAGAAAGCTCACACACCTTCCAGACTGAAGCTCATCTCTCTCGACTCCACCTCGAGGATAGAACTACTAACAAAGCACTTATATACTAACAAAGCTCTTATATACTAACAAAGCACTTATATACTAACAAAGGACTTATATACTAACAAAGCACTTATATACTAACAAAGCTCTTATATACTAACAAAGCTCTTATATACTAACAAAGCACTTATATACTAACAAAGGACTTATATACTAACAAAGCTCTTATATACTAACAAAGCACTTATATACTAACAAAGGACTTATATACTAACAAAGCACTTATATACTAACAAAGCTCTTATATACTAACAAAGCTCTTATATACTAACAAAGCACTTATATACTAACAAAGCTCTTATATACTAACAAAGCTCTTATATACTAACAAAGCACTTAAATACTAACAAAGCTCTTATATACTAACAAAGCTCTTATATACTAACAAAGCACTTATATACTAACAAAGCACTTATATACTAACAAAGCTCTTATATACTAACAAAGCACTTATATACTAACAAAGCACTTATATACTAACAAAGCACTTATATACTAACAAAGCACTTATATACTAACAAAGCTCTTATATACTAACAAAGGACTGGCTCCTCTAAAGCCAGCTGAGTAGCACCTGAAATGCTTGGCTCTATGAAACCTGATGGACTTTATGATTCTGTTTTCTTCAGGTTGTGTCTTCCTGGTGGAACGCACTTATTGTGCGTCGCTCTGGATAAAAGCCTCAGCTAAATGTGATGTGATATTGAAAGACAGAAACAGGAATGTTTGAGGAATAAAAACTGACCGTTCCTGAAGCTCCTGGAGTCACCCTGCCAGACAGAGAGGACTCTATATTATTATTATTATTATTATTATTATTTACATTGTTTACACATTATTATTTAGATTAGTTTTATCATTATTAATAAATAATAAGGCGTGTTCTCACCCTGGAGGAGGCGGGATCTGCAGGACCGTCACTCTGCTCTCTGTCCACCTTAGAAGCTGCAGACACACACACACACACACACACACACACACACACACACACACACACACACGCACACACATACAGACACACCACACACACACACACACGCACACACACATACAGACACACCACACACACGCACACACACACACACACACACACACACACACACAGTTTAAGGGTTGGAGGTGTTCTTGTTTCAGCCACCAGAGGGCAGCACTGTTACACTGAAGTCGGCACGCTGCAGCATGCACTTCTTGATTCTGCTTTTGAACTGCTTTCCCTCTGGTGTTGTCTTAGTTGTGTTCTCTGTGCTCTGTCACGTTGCTGCCTTCTGGGCAGCTCAGCTTTGAACATGAGATCTGATCTCAGTGCTTTTGTCTGGTTGAATAAAGGTTCAGTCAAAATCAAAAACATTGCAGGACTTCCTGTTTAAAGCTCTCAGATATTATAGCGATCTGCTTTTGTGTTTAAATACCTGGTCCTGCTCTGAAGAAAATATTTCTGTTTTAACAGATGAACGTCCTACTATTCAACATTCCAATAAATATCTAAAGGTATGAATAAATGAATATTAATATTTACGCATAGGTTTGATGATGGTGTTGACAGCGTGGACGACTCCGTTAGTCGCCATGAGATCAGCCGCCGCCACGGGCACTCTGTTCACGTAGACCGTGGAGTTCCTCTGAAACACACACATATTAACAAAGATACTAGAGTATGGATAAAGATACTAGAGTATGGACAAAGATACTAGAGTATGGATACAGATACTAGAGTATGGATAAAGATACTAGAGTATGGATAAAGATACTAGAGTATGGATACAGATACTAGAGTATGGATAGAGATACTAGAGTATGGATACAGATACTAGAGTATGGATAAAGATACTAGAGTATGGATACAGATACTAGAGTATTGATAAAGAGCCCCTCACCACGCCCAGCTCCAGCCACCCCCCCTGCAGAGGCTTCACTCTGGTGTGCGAGCTGACCCCCCCGCTGACCAGGAGACCCTCACCCAGGTGGAGACGAAGCACAGAGGACAGCTGCTGAGGGTCACCTGCACACACACACACACACACACACACACACACACACACACACACACACACACACACACACACACACACACACACACACACACACAGACACACACAGACACACACAGACACATGTTAACAATATGCACAGACAGGGAGCACACAGACAGGGAGCACACAGAGCACACAGACAGGGAGCACACAGACAGGGAGCAGACAGTGAGCACACAGAGCACACAGACAGGGAGCACACAGACAGTGAGCACACAGACAGTGAGCACACAGAGCACACAGACAGGGAGCACACAGAGCACACAGACAGGGAGCACACAGACAGGGAGCAGACAGTGAGCACACAGAGCACACAGACAGTGAGCACACAGAGCACACAGACAGGGAGCACACAGACAGGGAGCACACAGACAGGGAGCACACAGAGCACACAGACAGGGAGCACACAGACGGGGAGCGCACACAGACAGGGAGCACACAGACGGGGAGCACACAGACGGGGAGCACACAGACGGGGAGCACACAGACGGGGAGCACACAGACGGGGAGCACACAGACGGGGAGCACACAGACGGGGAGCAGACAGACGGGGAGCACACAGGCGGGGAGCACACAGACGGGGAGCACACAAACGGGGAGCACACAGACAGGGAGCACACAGACGGGGAGCACACAGACGGGGAGCACACAGACGGGGAGCACACAGACAGGGAGCACACAGACAGGGAGCATGGTAACAGAGCATTGTGGTTAAGTCAGTTCAATAGGAGCCCGCTGTGTTGGGGAGAACTCTCTATGACCTGTGCTAACTGTGATGTGTCTCTGTGTCTCTGTGTCTCCGTGTCTCTGTGTCTCTGTGTCTCTGTGACCTGTGTTAACTGTGATGTGTCTCTGTGTCTCTGTGTCTCCGTGTCTCTGTGTCTCTGTGTCTCTATGACCTGTGCTAACTGTGATGTGTCTCCGTGTCTCTGTGTCTCTGTGTCTCCGTGTCTCTGTGTCTCCATGACCTGTGCTAACTGTGATGTTAAGTGTGTCTCTGCGAGGCCGACAGACGCCTTGTTTACATAAAGACCGTCTGCAGACACGTTGTATTTATCTGAAGGGACTCGATGTTTGTGTAAGTTGTCACGTTGTGTAGCTCTGACTGAGTAATGCTCGTGGCTGAGCGCTGACTCATGAGAGCTGGATGCTTCGACCCAAACAAGGCCTTCAGACTCACGAAGCAGCCGGCTGCGGTCGGGGGGAGGCAGGGCGCCGAACGCCTCGTTGGTTGGGGCGAAGAAAGTGAGCGCCCCCTGCTGGTTCAGCAGCTCCGTCAACCCGGCAGTCTGCACAGCGCCCACCAGCACGCTGAAACACAGAGAACTACAACGTGACACAGAGAACTACAACGTGACACAGAGAACTACAACGTAACACAGAGAACTACAACGTAACACAGAGAACTACAACGTAACACAGAGAACTACAACGTAACACAGAGAACTACAACGTGACACCTGAAACTACAACGTAACACAGAGAACTACAACGTAACACAGAGAACTACAACGTGACACCTGAAACTACAACGTGACACAGAGAACTACAACGTGACACAGAGAACTACAACGTAACACAGGGAACTACAACGTAACACAGAGAACTACAACGTAACACAGAGAATTACAACGTGACACAGAGAACTACAACGTGACACAGAGAACTACAACGTGACACAGAGAACTACAACGTGACACAGAGAACTACAACGTAACACAGAGAACTACAACATGACACAGAGAACTACAACGTAACACAGAGAACTACAACGTAACACAGAGAACTACAATGTGACACCTGAAACTACAACGTAACACAGAGAACTACAACGTGACACAGAGAACTACAACGTGACACAGAGAACTACAACGTAACACAGAGAACTACAACGTAACACAGAGAACTACAACGTGACACCTGAAACTACAACGTAACACAGAAAACTACAACGTGACACAGGGAACTACAACGTGACACAGAGAACTACAACGTAACACAGAGAACTACAACGTAACACAGAGAACTACAACGTAACACAGAGAACTACAACGTAACACAGAGAACTACAACGTGACACAGAGAACTACAACGTAACACAGAGAACTACAACGTGACACCTGAAACTACAACGTAACACAGAGAACTACAATGTAACACAGAGAACTAAAACGTAACACAGAGAACTACAACGTAACACAGAGAACTACAACGTAACACAGAGAACTACAACGTGACACAGAGAACTACAACGTAACACAGAGAACTACAACGTGACACAGAGAACTACAACGTAACACAAAGAACTACAACGTGACACAGAGAACTACAACGTAACACAGAGAACTACAACGTGACACAGAGAACTACAACGTGACAGAGAACTACAACGTGACACAGAGAACTACAACGTGACACCTGAAACTACAACGTGACACAGAGAACTACAACGTAACACAGACAACTACAACGTGACACGGAGAACTACAACGTGACACAGAAAACTACAACGTAACACAGAGAACTACAACGTAACATAGAGAACTACAACGTAACACAGAGAACTACAACGTGACACAGAGAACTACAACGTGACACAGAGAACTACAACGTGACACCTGAAACTACAACGTGACACAGAGAACTACAACGTAACACAGAGAACTACAACGTAACACGGACAACTACAACGTGACACGGAGAACTACAACGTGACACAGAGAACTACAACGTAACACAGAGAACTACAACGTAACACAGACAACTACAACGTAACACAGACAACTACAACGTAACACAGAGAACTACAACGTAACACAGAACTACAACGTGACACAGAGAACTACAACGTGACACAGAGAACTACAACGTAACACAGAGAACTACAACGTAACACAGACAACTACAACGTAACACAGACAACTACAACGTAACACAGAGAACTACAACGTGACACAGAGAACTACAACGTAACACAGAGAACTACAACGTGACACCTGAAACTACAACGTGACACAGAGAACTACAACGTAACACCTGAAACTACAACGTAACACAGAGAACTACAACGTAACACAGAGAACTACAATGTGACACAGAGAACTACAACGTAACACAGAGAACTACAACGTGACACCTGAAACGACAACGTAACACAGAGAACTACAACGTAACACAGAGAACTACAACGTAACACAGAGAACTACAACGTGACACCTGAAACTACAACGTAACACAGAGAACTACAACGTGACACAGAGAACTACAACGTGACACAGAGAACTACAATGTAATACAGAGAACAACAACGTGACACAGAGAACTACAACGTGACACCTGAAACTACAACGTGACACAGAGAACTACAACGTAACACCTGAAACTACAATGTAACACAGAGAACTACAACGTGACACAGAGAACTACAACGTGACACAGAGAACTACAACGTGACACAGAGAACTACAACGTGACACAGAGAACTACAACGTAACACTCTCTCCAGCATGCTCCTTCTCCCATACCCCCAGACCCCCTGGCAGAGGAGGGGCACTGGTCTCCTGCTCTCTCCCAAATGGAGCTTCTCCCTCTTCAAGCTTCCTAACTTCACTCCTTTCACCTCTGAACTCCATGTCGTCACAGTAACCCATCCTGTACAATGAACCCTTGTTGTTCTCTCCCGTCCACCAGGCGCCTTGGGGGACTTCCTGGAGGACTTAGACCCTCTCCTCTCACACATCCCTGAACCTGGCCCTCCCGCTGTACTTCTCTGAGACTTCGACCTCCAGACAGGGAAGATAGACGAACTAACATCTCTGTTAACCGCCTTTGCTTTCTCACTGTCTCCTTCCCCACCCACTCATAAAGCTGGCAGTGTCCTTGATCTCATATCCTCAAGGACCTGCTCTACTTCTAACATCTCTGTGAACCCGCTCCACACCTCCGATCACTTCTTCATTTCATTCTCTCTACCCCTCTCCAAACATAACGAACTAATCTCTTCTCATCCTGCACCTGTCCGCCGTAACCTCTGTTCCCTCTCCCGCTCTACCTTTGTCTCCTCGGTGCTCTCAGCCCTCCCTTCCTCTGACTCCTTCCAACTCCTGCCTCCTAACTCTGCTGCAGAAACTCTCCTCTCTCCTCTCTCCTCTCTCATCCTCTCTGGACTCTCTCTCTCTCCTCTCTCATCCTCTCTGGACTCTCTCTCTCCTCTCTCATCCTCTCTCTCTCTCTCTCTCTCTCTCCTCTCTCATCCTCTCTGGACTCTCTCTGTCCTCTCTCATCCTCTCTGGACTCTCTCTGTCCTCTCTGGACTCCCTGTCCTCTCACATCTCGGCAGGCTCGTCAGTCCCCTCCTGCTCCCTGGCTAAATGACGCACTGCGTGCTAATAGAACCGTCCTTCGGGCAGCAGAGCGGAAACGGTGGAAATCCAAACACCGCGACGACCTCCTAACCTATCAGGCTCTCCTCTTTCTCTGCTTCCATCTCTCCGGCACAAAGCACTTTCTTTCAAGATAAGATCCAATCTTCCTATTCCAATCCCAAAAAACTATTTTCCATCTTCTCCTTCCTCCTGGACCCCCCCAAAGCCTGGACCACCTGAAACTACAACAGGACCACCTGGACCACCTGAAACTACAACAGGACCACCTGGACCACCTGGACCACCTGAAACTACAACAGGACCACCTGGACCACCTGGACCACATGGACCACCTGAAACTACAACAGGACCACCTGGACCACCTGAAACTACAACAGGACCACCTGGACCACCTGAAACTACAACAGGACCACCTGGACCACCTGAAACTACAACTGGACCATCTGAAACTACAACAGGACAGCCTGGACCACGTGGACCACCTGGACCACCTGAAACTACAACAGGACCACCTGGACCACCAGGACCACCTGGACCACCTGAAACTACAACAGGACCACCTGGACCACCTGAAACTACAACTGGACCATCTGAAACTACAACAGGACAGCCTGGACCAAGTGGACCACCTGGACCACCTGAAACTACAACAGGACCACCTGGACCACCTGGACCACCAGGACCACCTGGACCACCTGAAACTACAACAGGACCACCTGGACCACCTGAAACTACAACTGGACCATCTGAAACTACAACAGGACCACCTGGACCACCAGGACCACCTGGACCACCTGAAACTACAACAGGACCACCTGGACCACCTGAAACTACAACTGGACCATCTGAAACTACAACAGGACAGCCTGGACCATGTGGACCACCTGGACCACCTGAAACTACAACTGGACCACCTGAAACTACAACAGGACCACCTGGACCACCTGAACCACCTGGACCACCTGGACCACCTGGACCACCTGGACCACCTGGACCACCTGGACCACCTGGACCACCAGGACCACCTGGACCACCTGGACCTATGGACCACGGTCATGTACATACGTAGTGGTAGAATGATACTGACCTGAAGCGGTCGTCGGCCTTCAGGACGTCCATGACGGTGCCCATGGGGGGGGTGAGGACTTTGCCCACGGTGAACATGGTGGCGTAGCGTCCCATCTTATCATGAGCCGCGATGCAGGCGTTCTCAATGCACAGGTTCTACACACACACACACACACACACACACACACACACACACACACACACACACACCACACACACACACACACACACACACACACACACACACACACACACACACACACACACACACACACACACACACACGTCATGAGAAATCATAATAAACTCTTAAAGGTATTTTATTCATCTGCACACGATCCACATTCCTCAGACAAGTGAAAATGTTTCCTGCTGAGAGTCTCAAACCTTTGATCCTGACACACACACACCACACACACACACACACACACACACACACACACACACACACACAATGTCTGGAAAGATTTAGCAGCCGTGGGAAGCAGGAAACTTCTTGTGGTCAGAGTTCATTTCTGAGAGAATGTGAGCCGCACACGAAGGAGGAGAGACACAGAGGACACGTTAGAGACACAGAGGACACGTTAGAGACACAGAGGACACGTTAGAGACACAGAGGACATGTTAGAGACACAAAGGACACGTTAGAGACACAGAGGACACGTTAGAGACACGTTAGAGACACAGAGGACACGTTAGAGACACAGAGGACATGTTAGAGACACAGAGGACATGTTAGAGACACAAAGGACACGTTAGAGACACAGAGGACACGTTAGAGACACAGAGGACACGTTAGAGACACGTTAGAGACACAGAGGACACGTTAGAGACACAGAGGACACGTTAGAGACACGTTAGAGACACAGAGGACACGTTAGAGACACAGAGGACATGTTAGAGACACAGAGGACATGTTAGAGACACAAAGGACACGTTAGAGACACAGAGGACACGTTAGAGACACGTTAGAGACACAGAGGACACGTTAGAGACACAGAGGACACGTTAGAGACACGTTAGAGACACAGAGGACACGTTAGAGACACAGAGGACACGTTAGAGACACAGAGGACACGTTAGAGACACGTTAGAGACACAGAGGATACGTTAGAGACACAGAGGACACGTTAGAGACACGTTAGAGACACAGAGGACACGTTAGAGACACGTTAGAGACACAGAGGACACGTTAGAGACACAGAGGACACGTTAGAGACACAGAGGACACGTTAGAGACACAGAGGACACGTTAGAGACACGGACGACACGTTAGAGACACAGAGGACACGTTAGAAACACGTTAGAGACACAGAGGACACGTTAGAGACACGTTAGAGACACAGAGGACACGTTAGAGACACGGACGACACGTTAGAGACACAGAGGACACGTTAGAGACACAGAGGACACGTTAGAGACACAGAGGACACGTTAGAGACATGGAGGACACGTTAGAGGCATGGAGGACACGTTAGAGACACAGAGGACACGTTAGAGACACAGAGGACACGTTAGAGACACAGAGGACACGTTAGAGACAAGGACGACACGTTAGAGACACAGAGGACACGTTAGAGACACGGAGGACACGTTAGAGACATGGAGGACACGTTAGAGGCATGGAGGACACGTTAGAGACACGGAGGACACGTTAGAGACACATCAGAGACACGTCAGAGACACGTTAGAGACACGGAGGACACGTTAGAGACACGGAGGACACGTTAGAGACACGGACGACACGTTAGAGACACGGAGGACACGTTAGAGACACATCAGAGACACGTTAGAGACATGGAGGACACGTTAGAGACATGGAAGACACATTAGAGACATGGAGGACATGTTAGAGACACATCAGAGACACATCAGAGACATGAACTGAAGCTGTGGACCTGTGGCCTCAGGTCTTCATTGATACCAGTACACTGAACTGAAGCTATGGACCTGTGGCCTCAGGTCTTCATTGATACCAGTACACTGAACTGAAGCTGTGGACCTGTGGCCTCAGGTCTTCATTGATACCAGTACACTGAACTGAAGCTGTGGACCTGTGGCCTCAGGTCTTCATTGATACCAGTACACTGAACTGAAGCTGTGGACCTGTGGCCTCAGGCCTTCATTGATACCAGTACACTGAACTGAAGCTGTGGACCTGTGGCCTCAGGCCTTCATTGATACCAGTACACTGAACTGAAGCTGTGGACCTGTGGCCTCAGGTCTTCATTGATACCAGTACACTGAACTGAAGCTGTGGACCTGTGGCCTCAGGCCTTCATTGATACCAGTACACTGAACTGAAGCTGTGGACCAATGACAGTATTCAAGACACATGTTTTCAGGATATGTTCTGATTAGAGTGAGGTGGGCCCACAGGTGTGTACGTGCTGCCCTCTGATTGGTTCTTACGTTTCTGTAGACAAACACCCTCAGCTTGACGCCCCCCAGCGTCTCCAGCTCCTGCCCGTCGTATAGAGACTTGGAGGACAGCTGCGTCCTCAGCAGGTGATTGGTCATCAGCGTCCTCATGTCGGGCGTCATCGTCGTGTCACTTCCTGTTTCAGACACACAGAAGCTCAGTTTCTTTAAAGGTCTCCTATCCTATACATTCACATTGTGATGTCTTTTCTACATCACCATGTGTCCCCGGTGTGTCCCTGTGTGTCCCCCGGTGTGTCCCCGTGTGTCCCGGTGTGTCCCTGTGTGTCCCCGGTGTGTCCCTGTGTGTCCCAGTGTGTCCCCGGTGTGTCCCTGTGTGTCCCAGTGTGTCCCCGGTGTGTCCCAGTGTGTCCCCGGTGTGTCCCGGTGTCCCCGGTGTGTCCCGGTGTGTCCCTGTGTGTCCCCCGTGTGTCCCTGTGTGTCCCTGTGTGTCCCCGGTGTGTCCCAGTGTGTCCCTGGTGTCCCCCCGGTGTCGCCCGGTGTCGCCCTGTGTCCCCCCGGTGTGCCCCCCCCCGGTGTGTCCCCGTGTCCCCCCGGTGTCCCCCCGGTGTGTCCCCGTGTGTCCCGGTGTGTCCCGTGTGTCTCGGTGTGTCCCCGTGTGTCCCCGTGTGTCAGGAGACTCTCAAAGTGTCAGAAACAAACCCCTCTCTCTTCTCCTCCGTACCCACGTCTCTAAAAACGGGGACCAACGGAGCTGATCCAGATTTGCTGCGTCATGACCACATTACTAAAATGTGGGCGGGCTTTACCCCCACGGGCCAATCAGAAACGTTGCTGTCAGAAACAATGAGACGTGTTCTGGAAGTAACATGGTCTGTGTTCCCATTAGCATGCTAGCACTCAGAGCTAACCTGTGCTGGAGAGAGAGAGAGAGAGAGAGAGAGAGAGAGAGAGAGAGAGAGAGAGAGAGAGAGAGAGAGAGAGAGAGAGAGAGAGAGAGAGAGAGAGAGAGAGAGAGAGAGAGAGAGAGAGAGAGAGAGAGAGAGAGAGAGAGAGAGAGAGAGAGAGGAGAGAGAGAGAGAGAGAGAGAGAGAGAGAGAGAGAGAGAGAGAGAGAGAGAGAGAGAGAGAGAGAGAGAGAGAGAGAGAGAGAGAGAGCTGTTGAGGGGGGGGGGTTACCTGTGAAGGCGGCGTCCAGCGGGGCCAGCATGGTGAGGGATTCAGATCCGGTCAGATGGGGGGTCAGACCCGCCTCCACAAACAGCTGGGTCGCCATGGCAACAGCCGAGCCCTCAGCCAGCTCCAGCAGGACTTTAGCTGGAGAGAGAGAGAGCAGTTAGAGTCTGACAGGACCCCAACGGGACCCCCCTCTTCCTCACAGCGGGGGTCAGAGTCTGACTCACTGAACGGGGTCTCCTCCTCTAAAGGGACTGGTCAGAGTCTGACTCACTGAACGGGGTCTCCTCCTCTAAAGGGACTGGTCAGAGTCTGACTCACTGAACGGGGTCTCCTCCTCTAAAGGGACAGGTCAGAGTCTGACTCACTGAACGGGGTCTCCTCCTCTAAAGGGACTGGTCAGAGTCTGACTCACTGAACGGGGTCTCCTCCTCTAAAGGGACTGGTCAGAGTCTGACTCACTGAACGGGGTCTCCTCCTCTAAAGGGACAGGTCAGAGTCTGACTCACTGAACGGGGTCTCCTCCTCTAAAGGGACTGGTCAGAGTCTGACTCACTGAACGGGGTCTCCTCCTCTAAAGGGACTGGTCAGAGTCTGACTCACTGAACGGGGTCTCCTCCTCTAAAGGGACAGCTCAGAGTCTGACTCACTGAACGGGGTCTCCTCCTCTAAAGGGACAGGTCAGAGTCTGACTCACTGAACGGGGTCTCCTCCTCTAAAAGGACTGGTCAGAGTCTGACTCACTGAACGGGGTCTCCTCCTCTAAAGGGACAGCTCAGAGTCTGACTCACTGAACGGGGTCTCCTCCTCTAAACGGACAGGTCAGAGTCTGACTCACTGAACGGGGTCTCCTCCTCTAAAGGGACAGGTCAGAATCTGACTCACTGAACGGGGTCTCCTCCTCTAAAGGGACAGCTCAGAGTCTGACTCACTGAACGGGGTCTCCTCCGCTAAAGGGACAGGTCAGAGTCTGACTCACTGAACGGGGTCTCCTCCTCTAAAGGGACAGCTCAGAGTCTGACTCACTGAACGGGGTCTCCTCCTCTAAAGGGACAGCTCAGAGTCTGACTCACTGAACGGGGTCTCCTCCTCTAAAGGGACAGGTCAGAGTCTGACTCACTGAACGGGGTCTCCTCCTCTAAAGGGACAGCTCAGAGTCTGACTCACTGAACGGGGTCTCCTCCTCTAAAGGGACACATGGAGCCCAACTTTAGATTAGTTGTACCATTGTTTTCTAAAAGTACTCTCAGTAGTACTCTCAGTAGTACCCTCAGTAGTACCATCAGTAGTACTCTCAGTAGTACCATCAGTAGTACCATCAATAGTACTCTCAGTAGTACTCTCAGTAGTACCATCAGTAGTACTCTCAGTAGTACTCTCAGTAGTACCATCAGTAGTACCATCAGTAGTACTCTCAGTAGTACTCTCAGTAGTACCATCAGTAGTACTCTCAGTAGTACTCTTAGTAATACCAATAGTAGTACCATCAGTAGTACTCTCAGTAGTACTCTCAGTAGTACTCTCAGTAGTACCATCAGTAGTATTCTCAGTAGTACTCTCAGTAGTACTCTCAGTAGTACCATCAGTAGTACTCTCAGTAGTACCATCAGTACTAGATAGTACTGACTGTATCAGCAGCTCGCTGATGTAGTGGAGCAGTATTAGCAGTATTAGTAGTATTAGCAGTATTAGCAATATTAGTAGTACTTGCAGTACCTGAGTCGGGTATCAGCAGCTCACTGATGTAGTGGACCACCCCATTGGTCCCCAGCTGGTCCCTCTTGGTGACCACGGCCCTCCCGTTGAGGGTCATCTGGTCCCCCTCGCAGCCCACCTCCAGCACGGAGCCCTGCAGGGTCTCCATGGGGGTACCGGACACGATGGACTCGGCGCATTGCATGTGCTTCAGGATGTGGTAGTTCAGCAGGTCTGTGGGGGGGGGGAGAGTCAGGTTCTGGTCTGTAGGGGGTCTGAACATGGATGTTTAATAAGAACTGAATACAGCGTTGGAGGCGGGGCTTATCCTTTCCTATGAGAGCTGCTCATTGGCTCATGAAGACAAAATGGCCTGAGGTTCTCCAGAGAAAAACATCAAAGATTACCCATCATGCCTTGCTGTCAGAGCAGAAGAACCCGTATGCGCCCCTTAAGCCCCGCCTCCTGTTATTAAGCCCCGCCCCCGAGCTCCCACTCTCGGCTCAGTAGAATGAATGGAGAGAGAAAATAAATCTAGATTCGGCTTTTAGTGCATTTTACAACTTTAAGGACTTATTATTTTAAAGGGCTTTAAAATAGTTCATACTGGGTACTTTCTTTAGTTCTTAAATCCTGCTCTGATTTACAGACGTCTCTTTCCCATGCTATTCAGTGGGGAACAGTATCTCTGTCCCAGTGACGTCACGCACTGATACGGAAGTTGTTGTACCGTCGTCTGGCCACTAGGGATATTTCCCTCAGAGTCCGGAGCCCTTCCTGGGGGCTTGGTACCTGTTTTGTCAGAGGGGGGGGGCTCCAGCAGGTGGAGACGGGGAGCCTAGGGTCTGTGATTCCACTGAGAGGCGGCTCAAAGGAAGTGAGCGTCCTACTCAATGAGCTCACTGCAGCACACCTGGGAGCACACTAGTCTCCGCAGGACACACTCAGAGATCGTTCTGGTGAATATTTGTAGATGGATTCATCTGTTTGAACCATGTTTGATTTGATGGATCATTATTTCTAGTCCTGAGGAAAGAAGCTAAAATATAAGATGCTGAAATATAATCTACTTTGTTGAGATGCATTTATTTTTGATTAAATGTTGAATTTAATTGTAAATGAAGAAATGAAAGTGCTCGTTAAAGGATGGCATGTTTTCCGTAGATAATGTTTATTTACTTTATTTAGTGAATGTAAGTAATGTTTGTGTTGAGGTTTTGAACCTGAATGAGCGTCAAGAGGCCGACTGAAGCAATAAGGACTCTGCAGTCACTCAAAGAGGACAGACTGGAGACTGTCCCATGTGTCCTTCTGGAGTCAATCAAACCAACCCAATCACAACTTGACAGTACCCCCTGATAATGTGTCTGACCTTTGACCCTCAACACTCACCTCTCAGAGCCACAGGGTCTCCCAGGATGCGGTTCAGGGTCTCCTTGGGGATCTTGTCGAAGGCCTCGTTGGTCGGAGCAAACACGGTGTACTGCCCCTCCCCCTCCAGCATGGTGCTGAGCCCCGCCGCCGCCATTGCCGTCTGAGGGACAGGAAGTCAGAGTCAGGGACAGGAAGTCAGAGTCAGGAAGCCAGGGACAGGAAGTCACAGTCAGGGACAGGAAGTCACAGTCAGCTGGGGACTGACTGAGGACTCAGGAAGACCCTCCTGAGTGTCCTCCTCCAACATGAGAGTAGCATGCTAACAAGGGTATCAACTAGCTGTGAGCATGACAGGATGAAAAAAAATGTCAGAATTTAGTGATTTTGAGAAAAAGTCAGAAATTAGTGATTTGGAGAAAAAGTCAGAATTTAGTGATTTTGAGAAAAAGTCAGAATTTAGTGATTTTGAGAAAAAGTCAGAATTTAGTGATTTAAAAGTCAGAATTTAGTGATTTTGAGAGTCAGAATTTAGTGATTTTGAGAAAAAGTCAGAATTTAGTGATTTTGAGAAAAAGTCAGAATTTAGTGATTTGGAGAAAAAAGTCAGAATTTAGTGATTTTGAGAAAAAGTCAGAATTTAGTGATTTTGAGAAAAAGTCAGAATTTAGTGATTTTGAGAAAAAGTCAGAATTTAGTGATTTGGAGAAAAAGTCAGAATTTAGTGATTTTGAGAAAAAGTCAGAATTTAGTGATTTAAAAGTCAGAATTTAGTGATTTTGAGAGTCAGAATTTAGTGATTTTGAGAAAAAGTCAGAATTTAGTGAATTAAAAGTCAGAATTTAGTGATTTTGAGAAAAAGTCAGAATTTAGTGATTTGGAGAACAAAGTCAGAATTTAGTGAATTAAAAGTCAGAATTGAGTGATTTTGAGAAAAAGTCAGAATTTAGTGATTTGGAGAAAAAGTCAGAATTTAGTGATTTTGAGAAAAAGTCAGAATTTAGTGATTTTGAGAAAAAGTCAGAATTTAGTGATTTAAAAGTCAGAATTTAGTGATTTTGAGAGTCAGAATTTAGTGATTTTGAGAAAAAGTCAGAATTTAGTGATTTTGAGAAAAAGTCAGAATTTAGTGATTTGGAGAAAAAGTCAGAATTTAGTGATTTTGAGAAAAAAGTCAGAATTTAGTGATTTTGAGAAAAAAGTCAGAATTTAGTGATTTTGAGAAAAAGTCAGAATTTAGTGATTTGGAGAAAAAGTCAGAATTTAGTGATTTTGAGAAAAAGTCAGAATTTAGTGATTTAAAAGTCAGAATTTAGTGATTTTGAGAGTCAGAATTTAGTGATTTTGAGAAAAAGTCAGAATTTAGTGAATTAAAAGTCAGAATTTAGTGATTTTGAGAAAAAGTCAGAATTTAGTGATTTGGAGAACAAAGTCAGAATTTAGTGAATTAAAAGTCAGAATTGAGTGATTTTGAGAAAAAGTCAGAATTTAGTGATTTGGAGAAAAAAGTCAGAATTGAGTGATTTTGAGAAAAAAGTCAGAATTTAGTGATTTGGAGAAAGTCCGAATTTAGTGATTTGGAGAAAAAGTCAGAATTTAGTGATTTTGAGAAAAAGTCAGAATTTAGTGATTTTGAGAAAAAGTCAGAATTTAGTGATTTGGAGAACAAAGTCAGAATTTAGTGAATTGAAAGTCAGAATTTAGTGATTTTGAGAAAAAAGTCAGAATTTAGTGATTTTGAGAAAGTCCGAATTTAGTGATTTTGAGAAAAAGTCAGAATTTAGTGATTTGGAGAACAAAGTCAGAATTTAGTGAATTAAAAGTCAGAATTTAGTGATTTTGAGAAAAAGTCAGAATTTAGTGATTTGGAGAACAAAGTCAGAATTTAGTGATTTTGAGAAAAAAGTCAGAATTTAGTGATTTGGAGAAAGTCCGAATTTAGTGATTTGGAGAAAAAGTCAGAATTTAGTGATTTGGAGAACAAAGTCAGAATTTAGTGAATTAAAAGTCAGAATTTAGTGAATTAAAAGTCAGAATTTAGTGATTTTGAGAAAAAGTCAGAATTTAGTGATTTTGAGAAAAAGTCAGAATTTAGTGATTTGGAGAACAAAGTCAGAATTTAGTGAATTAAAAGTCAGAATTTAGTGATTTTGAGAAAAAGTCAGAATTTAGTGATTTGGAGAACAAAGTCAGAATTTAGTGATTTTGAGAAAAAGTCAGAATTTAGTGATTTGGAGAAAGTCCGAATTTAGTGATTTGGAGAAAAAGTCAGAATTTAGTGATTTTGAGAAAAAGTCAGAATTTAGTGATATAAGATGAAGAGGGTGAATGAAGGTGTCTCACCCGCAGTGTCTCCAGGTCATCGTCCACCTCCAGCAGAGTGTTGACGGTGTTGGAGATGGCGGTGATGACGCGGTCCACAACGTGAACGATCCCATTGGTTGCGTGCTGGTCGGGTTTAATGAGCCGTGCACAGTTCACTGTCACCACCTGAGGACCAATCAGCTGTTAGAGTGAGCTACCACATGAGGACCAATCAGCTGTTAGAGTGAGCTACCACATGAGGACCAATCAGCTGTTAGAGTGAGTCACACCGGATGGCATCATTGGTGTTTACTCGCGTCACTCAAACTGGACTCGCTGACGAGGCTTGTCTCCATGTAGATATCAACAACAACATCAGTTTAAATTCACTACCTACTAAATGTATGCAGAGAGCACATCTCCGCTGTGATCACACTGTTTCAGGTTCACACGTGAGACCAAAGCAAACTCTACGAGAGGTAGAAAGGACTGTTCTCTTCCCCCTTCATGGAAATTCCTTCACACATTCATGTGTGTGTGTGCGTGTGCATGTGCGTGTGTGTGTGTGTGTGTGTGTGCGG
>CM070445.1:105000-110000 GCA_036324595.1 Champsocephalus gunnari
CTACTTTAAAGAGTCCTCTCCTGCTGATGTTCAGGTGTATATCAGTATGTAGTGTCTCTACTTTAAAGAGTCCTCTCCTGCTGATGTTCAGGTGTATATCAGTATGTAGTGTCTCTACTTTAAAGAGTCCTCTCCTGCTGATGTTCAGGTGTATATCAGTATGTAGTGTCTCTACTTTAAAGAGTCCTCTCCTGCTGATGTTCAGGTGTATATCAGTATGTAGTGTCTCTACTTTAAAGAGTCCTCTCCTGCTGATGTTCAGGTGTATATCTGTGTGTAGTGTCTCTACTTTAAAGAGTCCTCTCCTGCTGATGTTCAGGTGTATATCAGTATGTAGTGTCTCTACTTTAAAGAGTCCTCTCCTGCTGATGTTCAGGTGTATATCAGTATGCAGTGTCTCTACTTTAAGGAGTCCTCTCCTGCTGATGTTCAGGTGTATATCAGTATGTAGCGTCTCTACTTTAAAGAGTCCTCTCCTGCTGATGTTCAGGTGTATATCAGTATGTAGTGTCTCTACTTTAAAGAGTCCTCTCCTGCTGATGTCCAGGTGTATATCAGTATGTAGTGTCTCTACTTTAAAGAGTCCTCTCCTGCTGATGTTCAGGTGTATATCAGTATGTAGTGTCTCTACTTTAAAGAGTCCTCTCCTGCTGATGTTCAGGTGTATATCAGTATGTAGTGTCTCTACTTTAAAGAGTCCTCTCCTGCTGATGTTCAGGTGTATATCAATATGTAGTGTCTCTACTTTAAAGAGTCCTCTCCTGCTGATGTTCAGGTGTATATCAGTATCTAGTGTCTCTACTTTAAAGAGTCCTCTCCTGCTGATGTTCAGGTGTATATCAGTGTGTAGTGTCTCTACTTTAAAGAGTCCTCTCCTGCTGATGTTCAGGTGTATATCAGTATGTAGTGTCTCTACTTTAAAGAGTCCTCTCCTGCTGGTGTTCAGGTGTATATCAGTATGTAGTGTCTCTACTTTAAAGAGTCCTCTCCTGCTGATGTTCAGGTGTATATCAGTATGTAGTGTCTCTACTTTAAAGAGTCCTCTCCTGCTGATGTTCAGGTGTATATCAGTATGTAGTGTCTCTACTTTAAAGAGTCCTTTCCTGCTGATGTTCAGGTGTATATCAGTATGTAGTGTCTCTACTTTAAAGAGTCCTCTCCTGCTGATGTTCAGGTGTATATCAGTATGTAGTGTCTCTACTTTAAAGAGTCCTCTCCTGCTGATGTTCAGGTGTATATCAGTATGTAGTGTCTCTACTTTAAAGAGTCCTCTCCTGCTGATGTTCAGGTGTATATCAGTATGTAGTGTCTCTACTTTAAAGAGTCCTCTCCTGCTGATGTTCAGGTGTATATCAGTATGTAGTGTCTCTACTTTAAAGAGTTCTCTCCTGCTGATGTTCAGGTGTATATCAGTATGCAGTGTCTCTACTTTAAAGAGTCCTCTCCTGCTGATGTTCAGGTGTATATCAGTATGTAGCGTCTCTACTTTAAAGAGTCCTCTCCTGCTGATGTTCAGGTGTATATCAGTATGTAGTGTCTCTACTTTAAAGAGTCCTCTCCTGCTGATGTGCAGGTGTATATCAGTATGTAGAGTCTCTACTTTAAAGAGTCCTCTCTTGCTGATGTTCAGGTGTATATCAGTATGTAGAGTCTCTACTTTAAAGAGTCCTCTCTTGCTGATGTTCAGGTGTATATCAGTATGTAGTGTCTCTACTTTAAAGAGTCCTCTCCTGCTGATGTTCAGGTGTATATCAGTATGTAGAGTCTCTACTTTAAAGAGTCCTCTCTTGCTGATGTTCAGGTGTATATCAGTATGTAGTGTCTCTACTTTAAAGAGTCCTCTCCTGCTGATGTTCAGGTGTATATCAGTATGTAGTGTCTCTACTTTAAAGAGTCCTCTCCTGCTGATGTTCAGGTGTATATCAGTATGTAGCATCTCTACTTTAAAGAGTCCTCTCTTGCTGATGTTCAGGTGTATATCAGTATGTAGTGTCTCTACTTTAAAGAGTCCTCTCCTGCTGATGTTCAGGTGTATATCAGTATGTAGTGTCTCTACTTTAAAGAGTGCTCTCCTGCTGATGTTCAGGTTTATATCAGTATGTAGCATCTCTACTTTAAAGAGTCCTCTCCTGCTGATGTTCAGGTTTATATCAGTATGTAGCATCTCTACTTTAAAGAGTCCTCTCCTGCTGATGTGTCTGAGTCTCTTCACTCAGGAAACCCTGCAGCGTCAAATCACAGCGGCTGTAAAACGTAAACACATGGAGCTACTGTGTGTGTGTGTGTGTGTGGGTCTGTGTGTGTGTGTGTGTGTGTGTGTGTGTGTCTCTGTGTGTGTGTATGTGTGTCTCTGTGTGTGTGTGTGTGTGTGTGTGTGTGTGTGTGTATGTGTGTCTCTGTGTGTGTGTGTATGTGTGTCTCTGTGTGTGTGTGTGTGTGTGTGTGTGTGTGTGTGTGGGTCTGTGTGTGTGTGTGTGTGTGTGTGTGTGTGTGTATGTGTGTGTGTGTGTGTGTGTGTGTGTGTGTGTGTGGGTCTGTGTGTGGGTGTGTGTGTGTGTGTGTGTGTGTGTGTGTGTGTGTGTGTGTGTGTGTGTGTGTGTGTGGGTCTGTGTGTGTGTGTGTGTGTGTGTATGTGTGTGTGTGTGTGTGTGTGTGGGTCTGTGTGTGGGTGTGTGTGTATGTGTGTGTGTGTGTGTGTGTGTGTGGGTCTGTGTGTGTGTGTGTGTGTGTGTATGTGTGTGTGTGTGTGTGTGTGTGGGTCTGTGTGTGGGTGTGTGTGTGTGTGTGTGTGTGTGTGTGTGTGTGTGTGCTGGCTCACACACGGCACTGATCATTCCTCCAGATGGAATCTGGACTCCCGTTCAGCACATAAATAAAGATGGCCTCCGAGCAAGCAAACATCAGTAAGTCACGGGTCGTGGGGAGAACCTCCGGAAGCTTCCAGCGGGACGTCTAAACACCGTGTAACGTTTAAAGAGTCCCTCACTGCGCTCTGTAAATCAGAGACCTGCAGAAACGGAGTCTGAACAAAGAGCTGTGTGTGGCTCCTGACTGAGGGGGAAAGTCAATAATGACTTTCCCCCTCAGTCAGGAGCCCCTCAACTTCTGTTCTGAAGTATTTCAGAGCTTTTGTTGCTTCATAGTCCTCTCCTACTCTCCTACTCTCCTACTCTCCTACTCTCCTACTCTCCTACTCTCCTACTCTCCTACTCTCCTACTCTCCTACTGTCCTACTTTCCTACTCTCCTACTCTCCTACTCTCCTACTGTCCTACTGTCCTACTCTCCTACTGTCCTACTTTCCTACTCTCCTACTCTCCTACTGTTCTACTCTCCTACTCTCCTACACTCCTACTCTCCTACTCTCTACTCTCCTACTGTCCTACTGTCCTACTCTCCTACTGTCCTACTCTCCTACTCTCCTACTGTCCTACTCTCCTACTCTCTACACTCCTACTTTCCTACTTCCTGCTCTCCTACTCTCCTACTCTCCCACTCTCCCACTCTCCCACTCTCCTACTCTCCTACTGTCCTACTTTCCTACTCTCCTACTGTCCTACTTTCTACTCTCCTACTCTCCTACTCTCCTACTTTCCTACTCTCCTACTCTCCTACTCTCCTACTCTCCTACTCTCCTACTTTCCTACTCTCCTACACTCCTACTTTCCTACTCTCCTACTCTCCTACACTCCTACTTTCCTACTGTCCTACTTTCCTACTTTCTACTCTCCTACTCTCTACTCTCCTACTCTCCTACACTCCTACTTTCCTACTCTCCTACTCTCCTACTGTCCTACTCTCCTACTCTCCTACTCTCCTACTTTCCTACTCTCCTACTCTCCTACTCTCCTACTTTCCTACTTTCCTACTCTCTACTTTCCTACTTTCCTACTTTCCTACTCTCCTACTCTCCTACTTCCTACTCTCCTATTTCCTACTTTCCTACTCTCCTACTCTGCTACTCTCCTACTCTCCTACTCTCCTACTTTCCTACTCTCCTACTCTCCTACTCTCCTACTCTCATACTCTCCTACTTTCCTACTCTCCTACTCTCCTACTCTCCTACTCTCCTACTCTCCTACTTCCTACTCTCCTACTTTCCTACTGTCCTACTCTCCTACTTCCTACTCTCCTACTTTCCTACTTTCCTACTCTCCTACTTTCCTACTTTCCTACTCTCCTACTCTCCTACTTTCCTACTCTCCTATTTCCTACTTTCCTACTCTCCTACTGTCCTACTCTCCTACTTTCCTACTTTCCTACTCTCCTACTCTCCTACTCTGCTACTTTCCTACTCTCCTACTCTCCTACTCTCCTACTGTCCTACTCTCCTACTTTCCTACTCTCCTACTGTCCTACTCTCCTACTTTCCTACTTTCCTACTCTCCTACTTTCCTACTTTCCTACTCTCCTACTTTCCTACTTTCCTACTCTCCTACTCTCCTACTTTCCTACTCTCCTATTTCCTACTTTCCTACTCTCCTACTGTCCTACTCTCCTACTTTCCTACTTTCCTACTCTCCTACTCTCCTACTTTCCTACTCTCCTACTCTCCTACTTTCCTACTTTCCTACTGTCCTACACTCACACAGCTGGAGACCAGGGACACTAAAGAGAGACGCACACAGCTGGAGACCAGGGGACACTAAAGAGAGACGCACACAGCTGGAGACCAGGGGACACTAAAGAGTGACGCACACAGCTGGAGACCAGGGACACTAAAGAGAGACGCACACAGCTGGAGACCAGGGGACACTAAAGAGAGACGCACACAGCTGGAGTCCAGGGGACACTAAAGAGTGACGCACACAGCTGGAGACCAGGGGACACTAAAGAGAGACGCACACAGCTGGGAGACCAGGGGACACTAAAGAGTGACGCACACAGCTGGAGACCAGGGGACACTAAAGAGTGACGCACACAGCTGGAGACCAGGGACACTAAAGAGTGACGCACACAGCTGGAGACCAGGGACACTAAAGAGTGACGCACACAGCTGGA
>CM070445.1:115000-120000 GCA_036324595.1 Champsocephalus gunnari
TAATGGAAACAGACCATATTACTTCAGAACACGTCTCATTGTTTCTGACAGCAACGTTTCTGATTGGCCCGTGGGTTTAAAGCCCGCCCACATTTGAGTAATGCAAATCTGGATCAGCTCCGTTGTTCCCAGTGTTGCCAACTTGGGGACTTTCTCGCTAAATCGGGCGACTTTCCAAACCCTTCGGTTACTTTTTTTGTCAAAAGCGACTAGCAACAAATTCAGCTACTTTTTCTGGTGTTATTGGAACTTTTCTGGTGTTTGGAGAATCTGACGTGATAGCACGCAGTTTTACTTTCCTCAACGAGCAGCGGGTGCTGATCCCATCCGCCGTCTCAAAGCACTCACAGGCAGCCTCGCGCGGCAGTCGAGCAGAGCGGCGGCAAAGTGACCCACTACGCGTCCAGACTGAATATTAATGGTGCAAAGCCATCGCTGATCCCGCCCTCGCTTGCAGTGTCTCTTTTGGGTCACTGTGCCCGTCCCAAGCCCAGATGAAAAAGGAAGGGAGCCATTCCATCCCACATAACCTTTTGTTTGATTAAATGTGACTAATTATTGAACAATACTGGACAAAATGTATGCATGTAATGTTGGTCTACTCTAGAGTCTAGACTCTAGACTCAAGACTCTAGAGTCTAGAGTCTAGAGTCTAGACCCTAGACAAAGCATTGAGTCAGCAAGTGATGGCCAAACATCAAATTAGGACACACCCAGGGGCTGAAGGGGCTGTATATATATATACTGTATATGTATATATATATATACTGTATATGTATATATATTAATATATCTACAGTATATACATATATATTAATATATATATGTATATATTATAATATATATACATTATAATATGTATGCATATACATATATACTGTAGATATGTATATAAGTATGTACTCACGTGGGCTCTCCACAGATCTTGCGGTGGTACCACTGCTTGCAGTTAGTGAAGTACTTCTTGTCCGTGCCCTTCCGCTGCTGCATGGCGCACACGTTGGGTCTGCAGAGGAACACAGGGTATTAGCATGTATACATATATATATATATATATATATATATATGTCCTACTAGGGCATTGCGTTCCAAGAATGCAGGGTTGTTGGTTGTTCCTAGAGTCTCTAAAGTACAATGGGAGCCAGAGCCTTTTCTTATCAAGCTCCACTTTGTGGAATCAGCTTCCAGTTTGTGTTCGGGCGGCAGACACCCTATCCGTTTTTAAGAGTGCGCTGAAGACCTTCCTTTTTGATAAAGCTTATAGTTAGGGCTGATTAGATTCAGCCCCTAGTTTTGCTGATATAGGCTTAGTTTGTCGGGGACATCTTACTTCTTCCTTCTCTCTGTCTGTACCTGTGTCCTCTCATGGGGACATCTCACTTCTTCCTTCTCTCTGTCTGTACCTGTGTCCTCTCATGGGGACATCTCACTTCTTCCTTCTCTCTGTCTGTACCTGTGTCCTCTCATGGGGACATCTCACTTCTTCCTTCTCTCTGTCTGTACCTGTGTCCTCTCATGGGGACATCTCACTTCTTCCTTCTCTCTGTCTGTACCTGTGTCCTCTCATGGGGACATCTCACTTCTTCCTTCTCTCTGTCTGTACCTGTGTCCTCTCATGGGGACATCTCACTTCTTCCTTCTCTCTGTCTCTACCTGTGTCCTCTCATGGGGACATCTCACTTCTTCCTTCTCTCTGTCTGTCCCTGTGTCCTCTCATGGGGACATCTTCCTTCTTCCTTCTCTCTGTCTGTACCTGTGTCCTCTCATGGGGACATCTCACTTCTTCCTTCTCTCTGTCTGTACCTGTGTCCTCTCATGGGGACATCTTCCTTCTTCCTTCTCTCTGTCTGTCCCTGTGTCCTCTCATGGGGACATCTTCCTTCTTCCTTCTCTCTGTCTGTACCTGTGTCCTCTCATGGGGACATCTCACTTCTTCCTTCTCTCTGTCTCTACCTGTGTCCTCTCATGGGGACATCTCACTTCTTCCTTCTCTCTGTCTGTACCCTGTGTCCTCTCATGGGGACATCTTCCTTCTTCCTTCTCTCTGTCTGTCCCTGTGTCCTCTCATGGGGACATCTTCCTTCACTCTGTCTGTACCTGTGTCCTCTCATGGGGACATCTCACTTCTTCCTTCTCTCTGTCTGTACCTGTGTCCTCTCATGGGGACATCTCACTTCTTCCTTCTCTCTGTCTGTACCTGTGTCCTCTCATGGGGACATCTCACTTCTTCCTTCTCTCTGTCTGTACCTGTGTCCTCTCATGGGGACATCTCACTTCTTCCTTCTCTCTGTCTGTACCTGTGTCCTCTCATGGGGACATCTCACTTCTTCCTTCTCTCTGTCTGTACCTGTGTCCTCTCATGGGGACATCTCACTTCTTCCTTCTCTCTGTCTGTACCTGTGTCCTCTCATGGGGACATCTTCCTTCTTCCTTCTCTCTGTCTGTCCCTGTGTCCTCTCATGGGGACATCTCACTTCTTCCTTCTCTCTGTCTGTCCCTGTGTCCTCTCATGGGGACATCTTCCTTCTTCCTTCTCTCTGTCTGTCCCTGTGTCCTCTCATGGGGACATCTTCCTTCACTCTGTCTGTACCTGTGTCCTCTCATGGGGACATCTTCCTTCTTCCTTCTCTCTGTCTGTACCTGTGTCCTCTCATGGGGACATCTCACTTCTTCCTTCTCTCTGTCTGTACCTGTGTCCTCTCATGGGGACATCTCACTTCTTCCTTCTCTCTGTCTGTACCTGTGTCCTCTCATGGGGACATCTCACTTCTTCCTTCTCTCTGTCTGTCCCTGTGTCCTCTCATGGGGACATCTTCCTTCTTCCTTCTCTCTGTCTGTACCTGTGTCCTCTCATGGGGACATCTTGCTTCTTCCTTCTCTCTGTCTGTACCTGTGTCCTCTCATGGGGACATCTCACTTCTTCCTTCTCTCTGTCTGTACCTGTGTCCTCTCATGGGGACATCTCACTTCTTCCTTCTCTCTGTCTGTACCTGTGTCCTCTCATGGGGACATCTCACTTCTTCCTTCTCTCTGTCTGTCCCTGTGTCCTCTCATGGGGACATCTCACTTCTTCCTTCTCTCTGTCTGTCCCTGTGTCCTCTCATGGGGACATCTCACTTCTTCCTTCTCTCTGTCTGTCCCTGTGTCCTCTCATGTTCCATTAACCCAGCTTCCCCACATGTCTTTCTTCTTGGTGTCTCTATACGCTGGGACCCGGAGTCATGGATGATCCTGAGTCCTGGATCTTGAGTCGTGGCTGTGGTCCTGGATCATCGGTCCTGATGGATATCCTCGTGGATTCATCTTCCTGTTATACACACATGCATTTCCAACATCTGGACTACCTATGTTGCAAATGTATTATCTTTTCAATTCACACACGGCATCTATTGCAGTCTGTCCGTCCTGGAGAGGATCCTCCTCTGCTGCTCTCCTGAGGTTCTCCATGTTCCCTTAGACTGTGGGTTTCTCTGGAAGGGTTTCCTTGTACGATGTGAGGGTCTGAGGACAGAGGGTCTGAGGACAGAGGGTCTGAGGACAGAGGGTCTGAGGACAGAGGGTCTAAGGACAGAGGGTCTGAGGACAGAGGGTCTAAGGACAGAGGGTCTGAGGACAGAGGGTCTAAGGACAGAGGGTCTGAGGACAGAGGGTCTGAGGACAGAGGGTCTGAGGACAGAGGGTCTGAGGACAGAGGGTCTGTGAAGTCCACTGAGACAAATGTAACATTTGTGATATTGGGCTATAAATAAACATTGATTCATTGATAGATATGTATATACATGTATATATATATATATATATATATATATATATATATATATATATATATATATATATATATATATATGTTGCTGCAACGACAACACGTCCCAGATAGAGATCAATAAAGTACTTTAAACGTGAATGAAATGTACATACATCATAAAG
Source organism: Champsocephalus gunnari (assembly GCA_036324595.1). Taxonomy (NCBI): domain Eukaryota; kingdom Metazoa; phylum Chordata; class Actinopteri; order Perciformes; family Channichthyidae; genus Champsocephalus; species Champsocephalus gunnari. Next base: position 118,928 of record CM070445.1, read on the forward strand.
TACAGGGAATAAGAGAGTAGTACTCAGTGGGGAAGCACCAGGTACTTCAGCGCAGTATTAAAGTACTTGCAGTGTGCTAACCTCCGTGTACTTGTACTGCTCAGTCAGACATCACAGAGCTCTAAAGACTTCCAGCTGTGGTTCCTCTGAGAGCAGAACCTCCAGAGACAAGTTTACCCTCCCCCCCCCATCTGTCGAGAGACACTTCAGAGCGAGAGCGTTTTCACAGGCCTGCTTTCACTCTGTTCCCCTGACCATGTGTCCCTGTGTGTCCCTGTGTGTCCCTGTGTGTCTCTGTGTGTCCCTGTGTGTCCCTGTGTGTCCCTGTGTGTCCCTGTGTGTCCCTGTCTGTGTCCCTGTGTGTCCCTGTGTGTCCCTGTCTCTATCCCTGTGTGTCCCTGTGTGTCCCTGTGTGTCCCTGTGTGTCTCTGTGTGTCTCTGTGTGTCCCTGTCTGTGTCCCTGTGTGTCCCTGTCTGTGTCCCTGTGTGTCCCTGTGTGTCTCTGTGTGTCCCTGTGTGTCCCTGTGTGTCCCTGTGTGTCCCTGTGTGTCCCTGTGTGTCTCTGTGTGTCCCTGTGTGTCCCTGTGTGTCCCTGTGTGTCCCTGTCTGTCCCTGTGTGTCCCTGTGTGTCCCTGTGTGTCCCTGTGTGTCCCTGTGTGTCCCTGTGTGTTCCTGTCTGTGTTACTGTCTGTGTCTCTGTGTGTCCCTGTCTCTATCCCTGTGTGTCCCTGTGTGTCCCTGTGTGTCCCTGTGTGTCTCTGTGTGTCCCTGTGTGTCCCTGTGTGTCTCTGTGTGTCCCTGTGTGTCCCTGTCTGTGTCCCTGTGTGTCCCTGTGTGTCTCTGTGTGTCCCTGTGTGTCCCTGTGTGTCCCTGTGTGTCTCTGTGTGTCTCTGTGTGTCCCTGTGTGTACCTGTGTGTCCCTGTGTGTCTCTGTGTGTCCTTGTGTGTCCCTGTGTGTCTCTGTGTGTCCCTGTGTGTCCCTGTGTGTTCCTGTCTGTGTTCCTGTCTGTGTCTCTGTGTGTCCCTGTCTCTGTCCCTGTGTGTCCCTGTGTGTCCCTGTCTCTGTCCCTGTC
>CM070445.1:127500-135000 GCA_036324595.1 Champsocephalus gunnari
TGTAGTAGTAGTTGTAGTTGTAGTTCTAGTTGTAGTTGCAGTTGTAGTGCTAGTGACTAGTTGTAGTTGTAGTTGTAGTTGTAGTGACTAGTTGTAGTTCTAGTTGTAGTTCTAGTTGTAGTTATAGTTGTAGTTCAAGTTGTAGTAGTAGTTCTAGTTCTAGTTGCAGTTGTAGTGCTAGTGACTAATTGTAGTTGTAGTTCTAGTAGTTGTAGTTGTAGTGACTAGTTGTAGTTCTAGTTGTAGTTCTAGTGACTAGTTGTAGTTGTAGTTCTAGTGACTAGTTGTAGTTCTAGTTCTAGTTCTAGTTGTAGTTCTAGTTGTAGTTCTAGTTGTAGTTCTAGTTGTAGTTCTAGTGACTAGTTGTAGTTGTAGTTGTAGTTCTAGTGACTAGTTGTAGTTGTAGTTCTAGTGACTAGTTGTAGTTCTAGTTGTAGTTCTAGTTGTAGTTATAGTTATAGTTGTAGTTCTAGTTCTAGTTGTAGTTCTAGTCGTAGTTCTAGTTCTAGTTGTAGTTGTAGTTCTAGTTGTAGTTGTAGTTGTAGTTCAAGTTGTAGTAGTCGTTGTAGTTATAGTTCTAGTGACTAGTTGTAGTTCTAGTTGTAGTTCTAGTTGTAGTTCTAGTTGTAGTTGTAGTTCTAGTTGTAGTTCTAGTCGTAGTTCTAGTTCTAGTTGTAGTTGTAGTTGTAGTTCTAGTTCTAGTTGTAGTTCTAGTTGTAGTTATAGTTGTAGTTCTAGTTCTAGTTGTAGTTCTAGTCGTAGTTCTAGTTCTAGTTGTAGTTGTAGTTGTAGTTGTAGTTGTAGTTGCAGTTGTAGTTCTAGTTGTAGTTCTAGTTGCAGTTGTAGTTCTAGTTGTAGTTCTAGTTCTAGTTCTAGTTCTAGTTGTAGTTCTAGTTGTAGTTCTAGAACTAGTTGTAGTTCTAGTTGTCGTTCTAGTTGTAGTTCTAGTTGTAGTTCTAGTTGTAGTTCTAGTTGTAGTTCTAGTGACTAGTTGTAGTTGTAGTTATAGTTGTAGTTCTAGTTCTAGTTGTAGTTCTAGTCGTAGTTCTAGTCGTAGTTCTAGTTCTAGTTCTAGTTGTAGTTGTAGTTGTAGTTGTAGTTATAGTTATAGTTGTAGTTCTAGTTGCAGTTGTAGTTGTAGTTGTAGTTGTAGTTGTAGTTCTAGTTCTAGTTGTAGTTCTAGTTGTAGTTCTAGTTGTAGTTCTAGTTGTAGTTCTAGTTGTAGTTCTAGTTGTAGTTGTAGTGACTAGTTGTAATTGTAGTTGTAGTTGTAGGTCAAGTTGTAGTAGTAGTTGTAGTTGTAGTTCTAGTTGTAGTTGCAGTTGTAGTTGTAGTTGTAGTTCAAGTTGTAGTAGTAGTTCTAGTTCTAGTTGCAGTTGTAGTGCTAGTGACTAGTTGTAGTTCTAGTAGTTGTAGTTGTAGTTGTAGTGACTAGTTGCAGTTCTAGTTGTAGTTCTAGTGACTAGTTGTAGTTGTAGTTCTAGTGACTAGTTGTAGTTCTAGTTGTAGTTCTAGTTGTAGTTCTAGTTGTAGTTCTAGTTGTAGTTCTAGTTGTAGTTCTAGTTCTAGTGACTAGTTGTAGTTGTAGTTGTAGTTCTAGTGACTAGTTGTAGTTGTAGTTCTAGTGACTAGTTGTAGTTCTAGTTGTAGTTCTAGTTGTAGTTATAGTTGTAGTTCTAGTTCTAGTTGTAGTTCTAGTCGTAGTTCTAGTTCTAGTTGTAGTTGTAGTTGTAGTTGTAGTTCAAGTTGTAGTAGTCGTTGTAGTTATAGTTCTAGTGACTAGTTGTAGTTCTAGTTGTAGTTCTAGTTGTAGTTCTAGTTGTAGTTCTAGTTGTAGTTCTAGTCGTAGTTCTAGTTGTAGTTCTAGTTGTAGTTCTAGTTGTAGTTGTAGTTCTAGTTGTAGTTCTAGTCGTAGTTCTAGTTCTAGTTGTAGTTGTAGTTCTAGTTGTAGTTCTAGTTATAGTTATAGTTCTAGTTGTAGTTCTAGTCGTAGTTCTAGTTGTAGTTGTAGTTGTAGTTGTAGTTGCAGTTGTAGTTCCAGTGACTAGATGTAGTTGTAGTTCTAGTTGTAGTAGTAGTAGTTGTAGTTCTAGTGACTAGTTGTAGTTCTAGTTGTAGTTCTAGTGACTAGTTGTAGTTGTAGTTCTAGTGACTAGTTGTAGTTCTAGTTCTAGTGACTAGTTGTAGTTCTAGTTGTAGTTGTAGTTCTAGTTGTAGTCGTAGTTCTAGTTGTAGTTCTAGTTGTAGTTCTAGTTGTAGTTGTAGTGACTAGTTGTAGTGACTAGTTGTAGTGACTAGTTGTAGTTCTAGTGACTAGTTGTAGTGACTAGTTGTAGTTCTTGTTGTAGTAGTAGTAGTAGTTGTAGTTCTAGTAACTAGTTGTAGTTCTAGTGACTAGTTGGAGTTGGAGTTCTAGTGACTAATTGTAGTTGTAGTTGTAGTTCTAGTGACTAGTTGTAGTTCTAGTAGTAGTTGGAGTTGTAGTTATAGTTGTAGTTCTAGTTGTAGTTCTAGTTGCAGTTGTAGTTGTAGTTCTAGTTGTAGTTCTAGTTGTAGTTGTAGTTCTAGTGGTAGTTCTAGTTCTAGTTCTAGTTGTAGTTATAGTTGTAGTTGTAGTTCTAGTTGTAGTTCTAGTTGTAGTGACTAGTTGTAGTTCTAGTTGTAGTGACTAGTTGTAGTTCTAGTTGTCGTTGTAGTTCAAGTTGTAGTAGTAGTTGTAGTTGTAGTTCTAGTGACTAGTTGTAGTTGTAGTTGAAGTTGTAGTTGTAGTTGTAGTTCTAGTTGTAGTTCTATTGACTAGTTGTAGTGGTAGTTGTAGTTCTAGTTGTAGTTCAAGTTGTAGTTGTAGTGACTAGTTGTAGTTCTAGTTGTAGTTCTAGTTGTAGTTCAAGTTGTAGTTCAAGTTGTAGTAGTAGTTGTAGTTGTAGTTCTAGTTGTAGTAGTAGTTGTAGTTGTAGTTCTAGTTCTAGTTGTAGTTCTAGTGACTAGTTGTAGTGGTAGTTCTAGTTGTAGTAGTAGTTGTAGTTGTAGTTCTAGTTGTAGTTGTAGTTATAGTGACTAGTTCTAGTTGTAGTTCTAGTTGTAGTTGTAGTTCTAGTTGTAGTTGTAGTGACTAGTTGTAGTTCTAGTTGTAGTTCTAGTTGTAGTTCTAGTTGTAGTTCTAGTTCTAGTTGTAGTTGTTGTTCTAGTGACTAGTTGTAGTGGTAGTTCTAGTTGTAGTTCTAGTTGTAGTTCTAGTTGTAGTTGTAGTTCTAGTGACTAGTTGTAGTTGTAGTAGTAGTTGTAGTTCTAGTTGTAGTTCTAGTTGTAGTTCTAGTTGTAGTTGTAGTTCTAGTTGTAGTTCTAGTCGTAGTTCTAGTTCTAGTTGTAGTTGTAGTTCTAGTTGTAGTTCTAGTTATAGTTATAGTTCTAGTTGTAGTTCTAGTCGTAGTTCTAGTTGTAGTTGTAGTTGTAGTTGTAGTTGTAGTTGCAGTTGTAGTTCCAGTGACTAGATGTAGTTGTAGTTCTAGTTGTAGTAGTAGTAGTTGTAGTTCTAGTGACTAGTTGTAGTTCTAGTTGTAGTTCTAGTGACTAGTTGTAGTTGTAGTTCTAGTGACTAGTTGTAGTTCTAGTTCTAGTGACTAGTTGTAGTTCTAGTTGTAGTTGTAGTTGTAGTTCTAGTTGTAGTTCTAGTTGTAGTTCTAGTTGTAGTTCTAGTTGTAGTTGTAGTGACTAGTTGTAGTGACTAGTTGTAGTTCTAGTGACTAGTTGTAGTGACTAGTTGTAGTTCTTGTTGTAGTAGTAGTAGTAGTTGTAGTTCTAGTAACTAGTTGTAGTTCTAGTGACTAGTTGGAGTTGGAGTTCTAGTGACTAATTGTAGTTGTAGTTGTAGTTCTAGTGACTAGTTGTAGTTCTAGTAGTAGTTGTAGTTGTAGTTATAGTTGTAGTTGTAGTTGTAGTTCTAGTTGCAGTTGTAGTTGTAGTTCTAGTTGTAGTTCTAGTTGTAGTTGTAGTTCTAGTGGTAGTTCTAGTTCTAGTTCTAGTTATAGTTGTAGTTGTAGTTCTAGTTGTAGTTCTAGTTGTAGTGACTAGTTGTAGTTCTAGTTGTAGTGACTAGTTGTAGTTCTAGTTGTCGTTGTAGTTCAAGTTGTAGTAGTAGTTGTAGTTGTAGTTCTAGTGACTAGTTGTAGTTGTAGTTGAAGTTGTAGTTGTAGTTGTAGTTCTAGTTGTAGTTCTAGTGACTAGTTGTAGTGGTAGTTGTAGTTCTAGTTGTAGTTCAAGTTGTAGTTGTAGTGACTAGTTGTAGTTCTAGTTGTAGTTCTAGTTGTAGTTCAAGTTGTAGTTCAAGTTGTAGTAGTAGTTGTAGTTGTAGTTCTAGTTGTAGTAGTAGTTGTAGTTGTAGTTGTAGTTCTAGTTGTAGTTCTAGTGACTAGTTGTAGTGGTAGTTCTAGTTGTAGTAGTAGTTGTAGTTGTAGTTCTAGTTGTAGTTGTAGTTATAGTGACTAGTTCTAGTTGTAGTTCTAGTTGTAGTTGTAGTTCTAGTTGTAGTTGTAGTGACTAGTTGTAGTTCTAGTTGTAGTTCTAGTTGTAGTTCTAGTTGTAGTTGTAGTTCTAGTTGTAGTTGTTGTTCTAGTGACTAGTTGTAGTTCTAGTTGTAGTTCTAGTTGTAGTTCTAGTTGTAGTTGTAGTTCTAGTGACTAGTTGTAGTTGTAGTTCTAGTTGTAGTTCTAGTTGTAGTTCTAGTTGTAGTTCTAGTTGTAGTTCAAGTTGTAGTAGTAGTTGTAGTTGTAGTTCTAGTTGTAGTTCTAGTGACTAGTTGTAGTGGTAGTTCTAGTTGTAGTTCTAGTTGTAGTTGTAGATCTAGTGACTAGTTGTAGTTGTAGTAGTAGTTGTAGTTCTAGTTCTAGTTCTAGTTGTAGTTGTAGTTCTAGTTATAGTTCTAGTTGTAGTTCTAGTTCTAGTTGTAGTTGTAGTTCTAGTAGTAGTTCTAGTTCTAGTAGTAGTTCTAGTTGTAGTTGTAGTGACTAGTTGTAGTTCTAGTTGTAGTTGTAGTGACTAGTTGTAGTTCTAGTCACTAGTTGTAGTTCTAGTCACTAGTTGTAGTTCTAGTTGTAGTTGTAGTTCTAGTGACTAGAACTACAACTAGTGACTAGTTGTAGTTGTAGTTGTAGTTCTAGTCACTAGTTGTAGTTCTAGTGACTAGTTGTAGTTATAGTCACTAGTTGTAGTGACTAGTTGTAGTTGTAGTGACTAGTTGTAGTTCTAGTCACTAGTTGTAGTGGTAGTTCTAGTCACTAGTTGTAGTTGTAGTGACTAGTTGTAGTTCTAGTTGTAGTTGTAGTGACTAGTTGTAGTGATTAGTTGTAGTTGTAGTGACTAGTTGTAGTTGTAGTTCTAGTGACTAGTTGTAGTGACTAGTTGTAGTTCTACTGACTAGTTGTAGTGATAAAAAACCGATGCAGTCCTTGGTTTAACCGAGATTTAGCTGAACTGCTTCACCTCAAGAACTCCACCTGGCGCAGGGCTCGTCACTCAAAATCCCACGACGATTGGCTATCATTCAGGAAAATTTGAAATAAATCTATACAGGCTATCCGCAAAGCCAAGGTTGATTACTTCCATAATCAATTCAACCTCTGTGGATCCAATCCAAGGACATTCTGGAAAACAGTGAAAGAGACGGAGAATAAACCCCCATCCTCTCATCTCCCTGACTCCCTCGTTATTGAGGACACAGTAGTCACCGGTAATGAACGCATAGCAGAGCTCTTTAACCAGCACTTTGTTAAATGTGGGAACCTATTTGACTCTATAGCGCCTCCTAAGCCCCCCACCAACACTCCGCCACCCAGCCCCTCTAGCGCAGCCCCATATCACAGCTTCTGCCTACAGGAAGTTAGTGAGAACGATGTGCTGGAGGTCCTTAGCAAACTTGACCCCAACAAACCTGCAGGTCTTGATGGGCTAGACCCCTTCTTTTTTAAAGTTGCAGCCCCGATTATTGCAGAAGCTATCTCCCACCTTTGTCCCAGCAGTGCTACCTTCTGCCTGGAAGGCAGCTTTAGTGCAACCTTTGTTTAAAGGGGGAAACCATGCTGACCCCAACTGCTATCGTCCAATATCCATTCTACCCTGTATAGCGAAAGTGTTTGAAAAGTTAGTTTACAAACAGCTAACATGGTTTCTGAAGACTTACAACGTACTATCTGACATGCAGTCTGGGTTCCGTGCAGGACATGGGTGTGAGATGGCGACTCTCAAAGTCTTAAATGATATCATCAATGCCCTTGACTCCAGACAATACTGTGCTGCCATTTTCATCGATCTTGCCAAAGCCTTCGACACTGTAGATCACCAACTGCTTCTGGGAAAGCTTAGAAGCATTGGTGTCACTAACCAATCGATAGCCTGGTTTGAAAACTACCTGTCCATGCGCACCCAGTGTGTAAAATCTGAAAATCTGATGACACAGCCCCTATCCATCTCTAAGGGAGTACCACAAGGCTCTATTCTAGCACCCATCCTATTCTCAATATACATAAATGACATGGAGAAATCAGTGGGCAACTCCTCTATCCACCTATATGCTGATGACACGATTCTGTACACTGCTGGCCATTCCCCGGATACTGTCCTGACAACTCTTCAGGATAGTTTTCGGAGAATCCAGTCCCATCTCTCGGCCTGGTCCTGAACACCACTAAAACCAAGATCATGTGGTTTGGCCGCAGTGGTGCCTCCCAAACTGGCACTATTGTGACCGCCGATGGCCGGGACCTCGAAATAGTTAAATCCTATAAATACCTTGGATTTTGGATTGACAGTAATCTGTCATTCTCAGAACATCTCTACAAAATTCAGACCAAGGTCAAAGCTAAACTCAGCTTTCTATACAGGAATCGCTCCTCATTCACTTCATCTGCTAAACTCTCTCTGGTCCAGATGACTGTCCTTCCTCTGTTCGACTACGGTGATACCATCTACCGCTCGGCGTGTAAAGGAGCTCTCGATCATTTAGACGTTCTGTATCACTCCGCCATCCGCTTTGCCACCAATGCCCCCTACAGGACACCCCACTGTGACCTGTACTCTCTGGCTAACTGGCCCTCTCTTGAGACCAGACGCAACATCCACTGGCTGATGTTTGTTTACAAAACACTCCTAGGCCTCACTCCCTTCTACCTCACACAATTACTGCAACTCCGCACACCCCCAACGCACAACACCCGGTCAGCTACAAGCATCCTGCTAAAGATCCCCAAAGCCCATACATCCTTTGGCCGCTCCGCCTTTCAGTGTGCGGCGGCAGATAGCTGGAATACCGTTCAAAAAACATTAAAAATGAAAACCTTTGTTTCCCCCCGCACCTTCAATGTCACTATTATTGACACCCTGGCACACACATGCAGCTGCTTTGCCTGATGCTGGTTTTAATGACTGATTGAACCACAGCAATATTGTTTTAGAGTTTTTATATGTTTAACTGCTATGCCTGTCATCTTTGCTCTATGTGTTTGTGTT
>CM070445.1:140000-247500 GCA_036324595.1 Champsocephalus gunnari
TATTTATATTTAAATATCTAAGTATATATCTATATCCCCCCCAGGCAGCGTCCCAGCAGCTGATGCTCTATTGGCTGCAGCAGCTTCAGGGGAGGCGTTGGCAGCACAGACAGACGTCATGTGACCCGCCCTCAGCCAACCACACTGCAGGTCAGTGTCTCTGTCTCTGTACAAATCAGGGCTGCGGTCGAATGGTCCGTTTCTCTGGGGGCGGGGCTTAACAGGCTAACTGACACATTCACAGGGTGCTCAATGTTAAGAAGCCGCAGACACAGTGTGTGGGGGCGGGGCTTAACTGGCTAACTGACACATTCACAGGGTGCTCAATGTTAAGAAGCCGCAGACACAGTGTGTGGGGGCGGGGCTTAACTGGCTAACTGACACATTCACAGGGTGCTCAATGTTAAGAAGCCGCAGACACAGTGTGTGGGGGCGGGGCTTAACTGGCTAACTGACACATTCACAGGGTGCTCAATGTTAAGAAGCCGCAGACACAGTGTGTGGGGGCGGGGCTTAACAGGCTAACTGACAATCCCACTGCAACCAGGCTGTAATCAGGATGTGATGTCACTCATGAACAATATGTGATGATGCTGTTTCCTGTTTCCTGCAGTCCACTTCCTGCCGGTGCAGAGCCCGGGGGAGGGGGTGGAGGCAACATGGCCACCGCTCACCAACATGTCGCTCAAACACCCGCTCATCCACCTCCAGTGAGTCAGTGTGAGAGACTACGTTTCCCATCAGCCCCGGGGCTGATAACACACACACTCTATAACCACGCACACACACACACACACACTTTAACCACACACACACACGCACATACACACACACACACACACACGCAGATACACACACACTCTATAACCACATACACACACACACGCACATGCACACACACATACACACTCTATAACCACACACACATACTCTATAACCACACACACACACATACACATACACACTCTATAACCACACACACACACACACGCACATACTCTATAACCACACACACACACACACACACACACACGCACATACTCTATAACCACACACACACACACACACACACACACACACACACATACACACTCTATAACCACACACACATACTCTATAACCACACACACACACATACACATACACACTCTATAACCACACACACATACTCTATAACCGCACACACACACACACACACACTCTATAACCACACACACACACTCTATAACCACACACACATAACACTCTATAACCACGCACACACACACACACACACACACACACACACACACACACACTATAACCACACCCACCCACCCACACACACACACACACACACACACACACACACACTCTATAACCACACACACACACACACACACTCTATAACCACACACACACACACACTCACACACGCATACATACACACTCTATAACCACACACACACACACACTCACACATGCACATAAACACTCTATAACCACACACACACACACACTCACACACACACTCTATTACCACACACACACACACACACACACATTATAACCACACACACACATACATAAACACTATAACCACACACACACTATAACCACACACACTCACACACACACGCTCGATAACCACATACACACACGGACACATGGACACACACACGCACACACTCGTACACATACACACTCTATAACCACACACACACACACACACACACACACACACACACACATTCTATAACCACACACACATACACACACACACACACACACACACACACACACACACACACACTCCCTCTCTATACACACTCACACACACTCTATAACCACACACACACACACACACACACACACACACACACACACACACACACACACACACACATACCATGTATACATCACTTCAGGGGACATTACATTGACTTACATGCATTTCCTGGAGACTTATCCTAACCTTAACCATAACCAACACATGCCTAACCCTAACCCTAACCCTAACCCTAACCCTTAACCTTACCCTAACCCTTACCCTTAACCTTACCCTTACCCTTACCCTTAACCTTACCCTAACCCTTAACCTTACCCTTAACCTTACCCTAACCCTTACCCTTAACCTTACCCTTACCCTTAACCTTACCCTAACCCTTACCCTAACCCTTACCCTTAACCTTACCCTTACCCTTAACCTTACCCCTAATCCTAAACCTAACCAAGTCTTCACCCTAAAATTAATGATTCCCCCATCTTGTCCCCATAAGGGAGGCCAGTCCCCACACGTGACTATGTAAACAGATTTAGGTCCCCACAAGTATAGTAATGCTAGACCACACTCTCTCACACATACACACACTCACACTCACACACACACACACACACACACACACACACACACACACACACACACACACACACACACACACACACACACACACATACACACACTCTATACACACACACTCTATACACACATTCTATACACACACACACACACACACACACACACACACTCTATACACACATTCTATACACACACACACACACTCTATACACACACACACACACACACTCACACACACACACACTACACACACACACACACACACAGACACACACACACACACACACACAGACACACACACACACACACACATACACACACACTCACTCTATACACACACACAATAACTGACACATTCACAAATAATATGAATGGGTGACTTCAATGTTAACTGGGAGGACAAAGCAAGTAATAAGGCACAAGAACGGGTATCTAATCAATTTGATCTCACACAATTAATCAAGGGGCCTACTAGAACAACCACATCCTCAAACACCAGATTGACCTGATTTTCAGCAACAAACCTGAAAGGGTGACAAAAACCTACAATAGTATCACTGGTCTGTCTGACCTAACTCTCATAGTCAGAAAGCTCACTAAATCCCGCTTCCATTTGAAACCCAGTACAAAATCTTACCAATTAAGAATACCCAAGAGTGATATTGATGAATTCGACAGGGAAATTAAAAACATTAACTGGAGCCAAATGTTATCAGGTACAGATGTGGATACCAACACACATGCCCTTATGTCAACAATCCAAAATATATCAAAACGATTCCTCAGGAAAAGCGAATCTAAGGCCAAAAATAAACACACCCTCCCCTGGATTAATAGTGACATCAGGAAATCAATGAAGGAGAGCGAGGATGCTCTGAAGCACTCTCCTAAGTCAAATGTAGTGACTGACAGGCTTATATTTGCGTCCTTACGAAAACAGAGTTACAAAGGAAACCAGGGCAGCTAAATCCAACGTCTTTGTTCATCTCATTCATGGATCTGAGGGAACTCATGAACAGTCTGGGACGGTCTGCAGAACCTAACAGGGAAGGACGTAACATAGCAAAGCAGCTGGAGGTCAGTCACAGTGGAACCTGACGTGAGGGGCCAGCGGAAATAGCGGCTATTTTTAATAACCATGTTATTGATTCTGTGAGGCTGACTATAAACAGTCCCCAGGTTGGTCAAATACATTCATCACCTATTGATTGCACACAGCCAGTCTTCTCCCTGACAGAGACTTCTGAATCCAAAGTGAATTCTATCATTTCTTCTTTAAACAATTCCAAATCTAAAGACACTTTTGGGCTGGATTCTCTGTCTCTAAAGAAACATGCTACCACCCTCACAGGGGCAATTACCAACACAACGAACACCTCTTTCAGGGAGGGGACATTCCCAACAGACTGGAAGTTAGCCATTATTGTGCCAGTCCACAAGTCCGGGGACACGACTGATGCAACCAGCGACAGGCCCATTAGTATTTTACCTGTCAGGTCTAAGGTCTCTGAGGAATGAGTAGCTGAGCAATTGACTGGCCATCTTAACAGTAGTCCTTTCACACTGCACCCCATGCAATGCGGCTTCCGAGCCAATCATTCCACTGAGACCGCAAATTCTTTCCTTGTGGAAAATATTAAATAAAAAATGGACAAAGGAGGCATGTTGGAGCAATGTTCTTAGATCTTAAGAAAGCTTTTGATACAGTCAATCATCAAGTACTCATTCACAAAATGTCCTATTTTAATTTCTCACCCAGTGCAATAGACTGGATGAGCTCCTATCTGTCAGACAGAGGTCAGTGTGTAAGGGTAAGTGGCGAGACATCACCACCCCTGAGGAATGAACTGGGTGCACCCCAGGGATCTATCCTGGGCCCAATACTATTCAGCCTTTATATAAATGACTTGCCCTCAGCGTGCACTGGATGTGAGGCGCAAATGTACGCTGATGACACTGTCATTTATGTCCATGCAAAAACCAAGGCCCAAGCTGCGGCCAAACTAAATGATGCAATGGTTCATGTAAATCAATGGCTGACTGACTCACAGCTATGTCTGAATGTTAAGAAGACAGGCTGTATGTTTTTTAGCATGTCTCATTTTTAAAATTCTAAACGGCAAGGCACCCCCCCCACTCTGCACTTTTATACAACAGAACAATTCAAACAGCAGAACCGCACGGTCTGTCCTAAGGGGGGACTGTGTAGCCCCTCTTAGGTCCAGTTCCTTTGGCAAACACTGTTTCTCTGTGAGGGCATCTACACTCTGGAACACAAACCAATACAGATCAGGAATAACACCTCCTATCATACATTTAACCACCATCATAAGAACTGGCTTTTCAACAATCAAACATGTGAACACTTTGAACTGAATCAAGGTATGATGATATTTCATCTGTTTGCATGTTTGTTTGTTCCTCTCTATTGTTGTACTACTGTTCCTATTTATTGTTGTACTGCTATTTATTTATTGGTGTACTGATGTTGTCTGCTGTACTCTATTTAATTCTGTTTTTATTTTCTAGTCTTGTTGGTCAGTTAACATCTTGCCAAGGACAACAGTTGAAAATTAGCCTGCTGGCTAACACTGGCTCATTTACAGCAATGTGGATTAATGTGCACTGTCCTTTAAATAAAATAAACAAACAAACAAACTCTCTCACACATACAAACACGGACACACACACACATACATACACACACACACACACACACACACACACACACCACACACACACACACACACACACACACACACACACACACACACACACACACACACACACACACACATACATGTTTAAACCATAGCCTGTATATACATTTTATTTTCACAGTCTTCTGTATATTTTCTACTGTCAGTTTATTTCTATTTTCAGATGTTTCTATTTTAGAATTCATTATTTCTACTCTTTTAATTGTCTAATTATGTGCAATGGCTTAATAAGATAAATTAAGTCCATCTTATCTTATAAAGGTTTAAATCTGTTGGCGTGGTGATGTATGTTTCTGTGTGAAACAGCGCCCCCACCGGCACTTCAGTTACAGTCTAGGCGGAGAGTGGTACTGCACTACGACAGCTAATCATTACTTCATCAAATAAAAAGATGTGTGCGTTTGCAGAAACTCAGTCCACAGCCTTCGTAAGAGGTCGTCTCAGGAGTGCAGTCAGAGTGTGTTCCATGTAGAAGCTGCTCCACCCTGGACCCCCCCGACCCCCTCAGACCCCAACAGCACCACAGGTACAAAAATACCAGTATACTACACCACTGACACCAGACACCAGTATACTACACCACTGATACCAGTATACTACACCACTGACACCAGTATACTACACCACTGATACCAGACACCAGTATACTACACCACTGATACCAGTATACTACACCACTGACACCAGTATACTACACCACTGATACCAGACACCAGTATACTACACCACTGATACCAGTATACTACACCACTGACACCAGTATACTACACCACTGATACCAGACACCAGTATACTACACCACTGATACCAGTATACTACACCACTGACACCAGTATACTACACCACTGATACCAGTATACTACACCACTGACACCAGTATACTACACCACTGATACCAGTATACTACACCACTGACACCAGTATACTACACCACTGACACCAGACACAGTATACTACACCACTGATACCAGTATACTACACCACTGACACCAGTATACTACACCACTGATACCAGTATACTACACCACTGACACCAGTATACTACACCTCTGACACCAGTATACTACACCACTGACACCAGTATACTACACCACTGACACCAGTATACTACACCACTGACACCAGTATACTACACCACTGATACCAGTATACTACACCACTGACACCAGTATACTACACCTCTGACACCAGTATACTACACCACTGACACCAGTATACTACACCTCTGACACCAGTATACTACACCTCTGACACCAGTATACTACACCACTGACACCAGTATACTACACCACTGATACCAGTATACTACACCACTGACACCAGTATACTACACCTCTGACACCAGTATACTACACCACTGACACCAGTATACTACACCACTGACACCAGTATACTACACCTCTGACACCAGTATACTACACCACTGACACCAGTATACTACACCACTGACACCAGTATACTACACCACTGACACCAGTATACTACACCTCTGACACCAGTATACTACACCACTGACACCAGTATACTACACCACTGACACCAGTATACTACACCACTGACACCAGTATGACTTGTCTTTGTTTAACCCCCCCCCAACCTCGACTTCCAACCCTGCAGCCCCCATGACTCCCACTGTGCCTCTGGCCCTGCCCCCTCCCCTCTCATTGGCTGAGGCAGGTCAGGTGACCCGGGCGGAGCGCAGGGATTCGTCCTCACTGTTGGACAGCTGGAGCAGGAGGACCAAGAGGAGCAGCTCACCACAGCGCCTCCTGCAGGAGAAAGAGGCTCTGCAGGAGGCGGTCAAAGCACAGAAGGTGAGCAGATTAAATATACAGGAAAAGCAAAACGGATATTAAAGAAAAAATACTTTGCTACTGAAGAAAAACTGAAAACAGGAAGTATTCTGCCCTCGCAAGAATACTTTAACAAGATAGTTTAACAAGGTCAGCATTAAACAGCCAGGAGACAGCAGGTCAGTTTCAGATACTGAGCATTTTCATCCATTTCCATTTTGTAAAAAGACATAAAGACCCTAGGATTTGAGCAAAGAACCGATTGACAGGGAACAACCCATGGGCTGCACAGGTAGCCAGAAACAGGCAACTACGGCAAGCATTTATGGACACACGGTGCGAAACACAAAACCCTGGGGCTGGTCTTGAATACACCCTGGGAGAACCTTCTTTGATCACCCGTACTGCCACTTTACGGACCCTGTTGTCTTGCCCAGGAAAGGTATTCACTACAAGTCCAGTTGGCCATTCATTACTTTTGACCTGACTGTCCTTCAGAAGCACAACGTCTCCGATTTGCTAGTTAGGCTTATCTGCTTGCCATTTCCTTCTTGGTGGTAGCGTTGCAAGGTATTCACCAATGTGGGATAGTGGGAGTCAGCTGGATTGCCGGAGCAGAACTAACCCTAACCCAACGGAACAGGACATGGTGTTGGCAGGACCCCCAACGGAACAGGACATGGTGTTGGCGGACCCCCAACGGAACAGGATATGGTGTTGGTGTTGGCAGTACGAGAATGTCTGCAGCAGAATCCAGTGCAGGGATCTTGTCCTCAACCCGTGTGACATGTGTGTAATGCTTTGTGATCTCAGGCGTGAGAATTTCGCACTGGTCATCTGATATCACATTTGATTGGAGTGGGGAGTGGAATACACGATTTGCCATCCGATGCCTCCATGATGTAGTTGTTTGCTCGCCGCCCTGAGGTTTCAAAGACTCCTGCACATGTCCGTGTAACCCAGGGCTCTCTCTCTCTGGCCTGCTGGATACACTACCGAGGCACATCTTGGTGCATGATCCTTACTGCAGTCCCACAGATGTCAGCGCATTTTGACGTGACAGTGAAAGGAGGAGATTCGTCTTGCTCCCCGCCTTGATATCTTGAAGAACGGCGGCCCCTGTCGTCCATGGAGCCGGCCCTGGATGTAGTGCAGTAGGGTGGCGGCCCCTGTCGTCCATGGAGCCGGCCCTGGATGTCGTGCAGTAGGGTGGCGGCCCCTGTAGTCCATGGAGCCGGCCCTGGATGTAGTGCAGTAGGGTGGCGGCCCCTGTCGTCCATGGAGCCGGCCCTGGATGTCGTGCAGTAGGGTGGCGGCCCCTGTCGTCCATGGAGCCGGCCCTGGATGTAGTGCAGTAGGGTGGCGGCCCCTGTCGTCCATGGAGCTGGCCCTGGATGTAGTGCAGTAGGGTGGCGGCCCCTGTCGTCCATGGAGCCGGCCCTGGATGTCGTGCAGTAGGGTGGCGGCCCCTGTCGTCCATGGAGCCGGCCCTGGATGTCGTGCAGTAGGGTGGCGGCCCCTGTCGTCCATGGAGCCGGCCCTGGATGTCGTGCAGTAGGGTGGCGGCCCCTGTCGTCCATGGAGCCGGCCCTGGATGTCGTGCAGTAGGGTGGCGGCCCCTGTCGTCCATGGAGCCGGCCCTGGATGTAGTGCAGTAGGGTGGCGGCCCCTGTCGTCCATGGAGCCGGCCCTGGATGTCGTGCAGTAGGGTGGCGGCCCCTGTCGTCCATGGAGCCGGCCCTGGATGTAGTGCAGTAGGGTGGCGGCCCCTGTCGTCCATGGAGCCGGCCCTGGATGTCGTGCAGTAGGGTGGCGGCCCCTGTCGTCCATGGAGCCGGCCCTGGATGTCGTGCAGTAGGGTGGCGGCCCCTGTCGTCCATGGAGCCGGCCCTGGATGTAGTGCAGTAGGGTGGCGGCCCCTGTCGTCCATGGAGCCGGCCCTGGATGTCGTGCAGTAGGGTGGCGGCCCCTGTCGTCCATGGAGCCGGCCCTGGATGTCGTGCAGTAGGGTGGCGGCCCCTGTCGTCCATGGAGCCGGCCCTGGATGTAGTGCAGTAGGGTGGCGGCCCCTGTCGTCCATGGAGCCGGCCCTGGATGTAGTGCAGTAGGGTGGCGGCCCCTGTAGTCCATGGAGCCGGCCCTGGATGTAGTGCAGTAGGGTGGCGGCCCCTGTCGTCCATGGAGCCGGCCCTGGATGTCGTGCAGTAGGGTGGCGGCCCCTGTCGTCCATGGAGTAGGGTGGCGGCCCCTGTCGTCCATGGAGCCGGCCCTGGATGTCGTGCAGTAGGGTGGCGGCCCCTGTCGTCCATGGAGCCGGCCCTGGATGTCGTGCAGTAGGGTGGCGGCCCCTGTCGTCCATGGAGTAGGGTGGCGGCCCCTGTCGTCCATGGAGTAGGGTGGCGGCCCCTGTCGTCCATGGAGCCGGCCCTGGATGTAGTGCAGTAGGGTGGCGGCCCCTGTCGTCCATGGAGCCGGCCCTGGATGTAGTGCAGTAGGGTGGCGGCCCCTGTAGTCCATGGAGCCGGCCCAGTAGGGTGGCGGCCCCTGTAGTCCATGGAGCCGGCCCAGTAGGGTGGCGGCCCCTGTCGTCCATGGAGCCGGCCCTGGATGTAGTGCAGTAGGGTGGCGGCCCCTGTCGTCCATGGAGCCGGCCCTGGATGTCGTGCAGTAGGGTGGCGGCCCCTGTCGTCCATGGAGTAGGGTGGCGGCCCCTGTCGTCCATGGAGCCGGCCCTGGATGTCGTGCAGTAGGGTGGTCGGCCCCTGTCGTCCATGGAGCCGGCCCAGTAGGGTGGCGGCCCCTGTCGTCCATGGAGCCAGCCCTGGATGTCGTGCAGTAGGGTGGCGGCCCCTGTCGTCCATGGAGCCGGCCCAGTAGGGTGGCGGCCCCTGTCGTCCATGGAGTAGGGTGGCGGCCCCTGTCGTCCATGGAGCCGGCCCTGGATGTAGTGCAGTAGGGTGGCGGCCCCTGTCGTCCATGGAGCCGGCCCTGGATGTAGTGCAGTAGGGTGGCGGCCCCTGTAGTCCATGGAGCCGGCCCAGTAGGGTGGCGGCCCCTGTAGTCCATGGAGCCGGCCCTGGATGTCGTGCAGTAGGGTGGCGGCCCCTGTCGTCCATGGAGCCGGCCCTGGATGTCGTGCAGTAGGGTGGCGGCCCCTGTCGTCCATGGAGTAGGGTGGCGGCCCCTGTCGTCCATGGAGCCGGCCCTGGATGTAGTGCAGTAGGGTGGCGGCCCCTGTCGTCCATGGAGCCGGCCCTGGATGTCGTGCAGTAGGGTGGCGGTCCCTGTTGCACTCTCTGCACTGAACCTTTCTGTCACGGTCTGTGGCGTGGTGGCTGGTTGATGCACGACACCTAAAGCAAATGCTTGAATGCTTAAGACAGGCTTTTCTCTCATCCAGAGATTTGTACCTGGAACCACAACATGTCCTGAGTGGGTGCGGTCTGTGCTGGACTGGGCATTGCTTACCTGGGTCGACAGTCTGCTGGGACCTCTGTCCTCCTTACAGAGCCTGGCGTTCTCATGTTGGGTTTGAAAGGCTTCTCAGTCTTGCTTATACTCGGACCGCCTGTGAGCGGGGCAAAGCGGGGATCAGTCAGTATGTTGGCCTGGTCACAGACATACTTTGCAAAGGTGAAGAACGGTGGATACGATGCTCTGTGTGCTTCTTTGTAACGTGATGCGAGAGACCCACTCGTCATGCAGGCAATGTGGCAGCTTTCGGACGATGGCAGTGATGCCACGAGATGTGTCTCGGTAGCTCAGACCAGATAGACATGCATCTGTCTTGGCAGCTTCCAGCTCCAGAACAATGTCTCCCAGCTCTCAACTTTGATTTTCTCTGTTGTTGATTTTCGGGAAATCATCGACTTCCAT
This sequence comes from Champsocephalus gunnari, assembly GCA_036324595.1. Lineage (NCBI taxonomy): Eukaryota > Metazoa > Chordata > Actinopteri > Perciformes > Channichthyidae > Champsocephalus > Champsocephalus gunnari. Next base: position 150,728 of record CM070445.1, read on the forward strand.
TAGGAGTGCATTTTCTATTGCTTCAGGTGACCCATACACGTGTTCCAACCTGTGCCCGAGCATATGGACACCTGCTGCCGCATCATGGACGTGAACCACTCTGACTCTCCTGCTCAGAGGGGATCGGTCCATTCACAGGAGGGCGGGCTCTTCTCTTGATGCCTCAAACTGAGGGCACTTGTCTCAATAGCATGTTTTAAATTAAAGTTGTCTGAAGTCCTCACCACCAGCTGCTCTTGCAGTGATAAGCAGCACCTTTCGTCCTAATGCACAATGTAGTGACTGCCTTTGTATCTTTTGTTTTCTTAGTTATGTTCTCTGTATTGTATATGTTTGTGTTCTGTGTAACGCTGCTGCCTTCTTGGCCAGGTCAGCATTGCAAATAAGATTCTATCTCAATGCTTTTATCTGGTTAAATAAAGGTTAAAGAAAAAATGCCAGGCTCCAGCCCTCGTGGAACTGAGCGACGGTGCTTCCCAGGCCCAATAGCTTTCCGGCTGGTCATCAGACTGCAATAGCCCGGAGCTAACCACTTCACAACGTATGAAATACTTGGCTGAATCTGCTGTAGCTGAGGAACGAGACTCATTGGCTCTGGGTGACACGTCTGCATGTGGCTGAGCAGGGTGACTGGATGGTCTTGCTGCGTGTGACTGCGCGTGATGGCTGTAGATCTGGAAGGACCCTCAGCAGCACCTCTTCCCATGTAGCCTTTAGCTAGCTCAGCGTCGTCCATCGCGTGCTGGTGCGTGGGTGTCGATTGGGTTGTGGTGGCTTTGAGTCTTGGTGAGAGTCAGGTGCTGGATTCCCTTTGTACGTATGCTCAGTGTACGCACTCTTTAGGCTGGCACAATCTGGATCTCCACATTCTCTCTCAGCAGCTGCTTCAAGAGCTTCAGCTGCAGCTGCTTCAAGAGCTGCAGCTGCAGCTGCTTCAAGAGCTTCAGCTGCAGCTGCACCTAATAGCCGCAGCGTGTGGAGACTAGCTTTAAGCTCAGCTTTCTTCTTGTAGCTTCAGCTGCGGCCTTGTGTTGTTCCTCATCAGTATGTCATCCCCTCCCAGGAGCTGGTGCGGACCCTGCACCGGGCCCTGGAGGCCCTTCAGCTGGAGAAGAGGAGCTGTGCAGAGCTCCTGGCTGCGTCGGGGGAGCAGGAGCGCATGGAGCTGCTGCAGCACAGAGAGCGACATGCGGCGGAGCTGCGGGAACAGCTGCAGGAGGCCAGGGGGGGGCAGGAGGACCTCAGGAACAGCCTGCAGCTCAGAGACGCTGAGGTGGCAGCGCTGCACGATGACATCCGGAGACTGACGGAGAGGAACAACACCAAGCAGGAGGTGAGACGCCTGAGGCTCACCTGAGACACACCTGAGGCTCACCTGAGACGCCTGCTACATGTTTACATCATATATTCTGTTTCCTGTCAGGTGATCGTGAAGCTGTGTGATCAGCTGACTTCCTGTTTGTCCTCTGGCGGCCGTTCAGACTCTCAGAGCCTCACGCAGCTGCAGCAGGAAGTGGAGAACCTGAAGGTGAGACTCATAACCTGAAGGTCAGACTCATAACCTGAAGGTCAGACTCATAACCTGAAGGTCAGACTCGTAACCTGAAGGTCAGACTCATAACACTGTATTTATATTTGGGCTCTGGTCAGGACGACATGGAGGCCTACAGGACTCAGACCTGCTTCCTGAACTCAGAACTCTACCAGCTGACCCACCTGTGGAGGACCAGCTCCCAGCAGGAGACCAGCCTGATGCTGAAGGTGGGTCTGTCCCCCTCACTGTCATTCAATGTATTCAATGTCCCCTCAATGTCATTCAATGTCCCCTCAATGTCATTCAATGTATTCAATGTCCCCTCAATGTCATTCAATGTCCCCTCAATGTCATTCAATGTTCCCCTCAATGTCCCCCTCACCTTTGTTCATGCTGCCCTCGCTTAGATAGAAACAGATTGTAATCTCCATGAGACGTTTACCTGGGTAAATAAAGGATATATATTCCATTGTCTTAGTGCTCCCACCTGCAGGCGCGGCTCTGCCAGGAGGAGAGTCGATACCTGGGCGTCCTCAGGCAGCTGCTGGAGAACAAAGCTCTGGAGCCGGCCCAGCGGGGGGCCGTGCAGAAAATGATCGCGGACGCTCTGAAGGGGGGGCTGAAGGGCGTCATCCGGCTGGACATGGCCAGGTAACACCTGTGAGGGGAGGCAGGGCGTGTTCGAGAACCCTCCCTGGTCTCTGGCTTGAGCTTCTTCTCTGGATCCATGTGTCTGTGATCCTCTCCAGAATGGAAGTAGTCAGAGCCTCAGCTAGTTCCTTTTTTGTCAAAATATTAAAATTCTGACTTTTTTCTCAAAATCACTAAATTCTGACTTTTTTTCTCAAAATCACTAAATTCTGACTTTTTCTCAAAATCACTAAATTCTGACTTTTTTCTCAAAATCACTAAATTCTGACTTTTTCTCAAAATTACTAAATTCTGACTTTTAAACTCACTAAATTCTGACTTTTAAATCACTAAATTCTGACTTTTAAATCACTAAATTCTGACTTTTAAATCACTAAATTCTGACTTTTAAATCACTAAATTCTGACTTTTTTCTCAAAATCACTAAATTCTGACTTTTTCTCCAAATCACTAAATTCTGACTTTTTTCTCAAATTACTAAATTCTGACTTTTTCTCAAAATCACTAAATTCTGACTTTGAAATCACTAAATTCTGACTTTTAAATCACTAAATTCTGACTTTTTCTCAAAATCACTGAATTCTGACTTTTTCTCAAAATCACTAAATTCTGACTTTTAAATCACTAAATTCTGACTTTTTCTCAAAATCACTGAATTCTGACTTTTTCTCAAAATCACTAAATTCTGACTTTTTCTCAAAATCACTGCATTCTGACTTTTTCTCAAAATCACTAAATTCTGACTTTCTCAAAATCACTAAATTCTGACTTTTAAATCACTAAATTCTGACTTTTAAATCACTAAATTCTGACTTTTTCTCAAAATCACTGAATTCTGACTTTTTCTCAAAATCACTAAATTCTGACTTTTTCTCAAAATCACTAAATTCTGACTTTCTCAAAATCACTAAATTCTGACTTTTAAATCACTAAATTCTGACTTTTAAATCACTAAATTCTGACTTTTTCTCAAAATCACTAAATTCTGACTTTTTCTCAAAATCACTAAATTCTGACTTTGAAATCACTAAATTCTGACTTTTAAATCACTAAATTCTGACTTTTAAATCACTAAATTCTGACTTTTTCTCAAAATCACTGAATTCTGACTTTTTCTCAAAATCACTAAATTCTGACTTTTTCTCCAAATCACTAAATTCTGACTTTTTTCTCAAAATCACTAAATTCTGACTTTTTCTCAAAATCACTAAATTCTGACTTTTAAATCACTAAATTCTGACTTTTAAATCACTAAATTCTGTTTTTTTTCTAAAAAATCACTAAATTCTGACTTTTTCTCAAAATCACTGAATTCTGACTTTTTTCTAAAAAATCACTAAATTCTGACTTTTTCTCCAAATCACTAAATTCTGACTTTTTTCTCAAAATCACTAAATTCTGACTTTTTTCTCAAAATCACTAAATTCTGACTTTGAAATCACTAAATTCTGACTTTTAAATCACTAAATTCTGACTTTTAAATCACTAAATTCTGACTTTTTCTCAAAATCACTGAATTCTGACTTTTTCAAAAAATCACTAAATTCTGACTTTTTCTCCAAATCACTAAATTCTGACTTTTTTCTCAAAATCACTAAATTCTGACTTTTTCTCAAAATCACTAAATTCTGACTTTTAAATCACTAAATTCTGACTTTTAAATCACTAAATTCTGTTTTTTTTCTAAAAAATCACTAAATTCTGACTTTTTCTCAAAATCACTAAATTCTGACTTTTTTCTAAAAAATCACTAAATTCTGACTTTTTCTCCAAATCACTAAATTCTGACTTTTTTCTCAAAATCACTAAATTCTGACTTTTTCTCAAAATCACTAAATTCTGACTTTTAAATCACTAAATTCTGACTTTTAAATCACTAAATTCTGACTTTTAAATCACTAAATTCTGACTTTTTCTCAAAATCACTGAATTCTGACTTTTTCTCCAAATCACTAAATTCTGACTTTCTCAAAATCACTAAATTCTGACTTTTAAATCACTAAATTCTGACTTTTTCTCAAAATCACTGAATTCTGACTTTTTCTCAAAATCACTAAATTCTGACTTTCTCAAAATCACTAAATTCTGACTTTTTCTCAAAATCACTGAATTCTGACTTTTTCTCAAAATCACTAAATTCTGACTTTCTCAAAATCACTAAATTCTGACTTTTTCTCCAAATCACTAAATTCTGACTTTTTCTCCAAATCACTAAATTCTGACTTTTTTCTCAAAATCACTAAATTCTGACTTTTTCTCAAAATCACTAAATTCTGACTTTTAAATCACTAAATTCTGACTTTTAAATCACTAAATTCTGACTTTTAAATCACTAAATTCTGACTTTTTCTCAAAATCACTGAATTCTGACTTTTTCTCCAAATCACTAAATTCTGACTTTCTCAAAATCACTAAATTCTGACTTTTAAATCACTAAATTCTGACTTTTTCTCAAAATCACTGAATTCTGACTTTTTCTCAAAATCACTAAATTCTGACTTTCTCAAAATCACTGAATTCTGACTTTTTCTCAAAATCACTGAATTCTGACTTTTTCTCAAAATCACTAAATTCTGACTTTCTCAAAATCACTAAATTCTGACTTTTTCTCCAAATCACTAAATTCTGACTTTCTCAAAATCACTAAATTCTGACTTTTTCTCAAAATAACTAAATTCTGACTTTCTCAAAATCACTAAATTCTGACTTTTTTCTAAAAAATCACTAAATTCTGACTTTTTCTCAAAATCACTAAATTCTGACTTTCTCAAAATCACTAAATTCTGACTTTTTCTCAAAATAACTAAATTCTGACTTTCTCAAAATCACTAAATTCTGACTTTTTTCTAAAAAATCACTAAATTCTGACTTTTTCTCAAAATCACTAAATTCTGACTTTTTCTCAAAATCACTAAATTCTGACTTTTTCTCCAAATCACTAAATTCTGACTTTTTCTCAAAATTCTGACTTTCTCAAAATCTTAAAAATGTTAATTCTCCCTGGTCTCCGGCTTGAGCTTCACCTCAGGGTCCATGTGTTTCTGATCCTCTCCAGAAGGGAAGGAGTCATCACATACAGAGACTAGTTCCTGAGCAGTGTCCTTCACATGCTGATATCCAAGGGAGGGAGTCACACAATCACAAGATGGAGGAAAAGAAAGCGAGCGAACTCAGGGGACCGGGCTCGAGGGCGAATACCGGACAGCTCCGGAGACCGGGCAGGAGCCAGTGTCGACCGGACAGGATCCGGAGCCGGTGGGACAGGTGTCGGCAAGATTCCCCACGGAAGAGGACACAGGGCCGGCAGGACCCCCGGCAGGAGAGCAGTCGGCGGAACCTCCAACGGCTCAGGACATGGAGTTGGGACTCGAGAGAGAGGGCTCGAGAGGGAACTCGAGAGGAAATTTGACAGTTGACTTGAGAGGTGACTTGAGAGGGATCTCGAAAGGTGACTTGAGCGGGATCTCGAGAGGGAACTTGAACGGAGACTCGAGAGGAGACTTGAGAGGGAACTCGAGCAGTGACTTGAGAGGGAATTCGAGAGATGACTTGAGAGGTGACTTGAGAGGGATCTCGAGAGGGAACTTGAACGGAGACTCGAGAGGAGACTTGAGGGGGAACTCGAGCAGTGACTTGAGAGGGAACTCGAGAGGAGACTCGAGAAGAGACTTGAGAGGGGACCTGAGAGGGAACCCGAGAGGAGACTTGAGAGGGAACTCGAGAGGGGACTTGAGAGGGGACTCGAGAAGAGACTCGAGAGGGGACCTGAGAGGGAACTCGAGAGGAGACTTGAGAGGGAACTCGAGAGGTGACTCAAGAGAGGGCTTGAGAGGGAACTCGAGAGGAGACTCGAGAGGGGACCTGAGAGGGAACTCGAGAGGAGACTTGAGAGGGAACTCGAGAGGGAACTTGAGAGGGGACTCGAGAGAGGACCTGAGAGGGAACTCGAGAGGAGACTTGAGAAGAGACTCGAAAGGGGACCTGAGAGGAAACTTGAGAGGGGACTTCAGAGGGAAGTCGAGAGGGGACTTGACATGGGTCTTGAGAAGGGTCTTGAGAAGGAACTTGTGTCGGTCAGTACGCCGACAGGACACAGGGAGCTGGCGTCGGCTGGAGAGCCAGCAGGAGACGAGGTGCTGGAGTCGGCCGGTACGCCGACAGGACACGGGGAGCTGGGGTCGGCCGGAGAGCCAGTCCTGGAGTCGAAACTGGAGTTGGGACCATGGCTACTGGGGCCGGTACTGAAGCCAGAACCATGGCTGCTGGGGCCGGAGCCATGGCTGCTGGGGCTATGACTGGGGCTGGGACCATGGCTGTGTGGGCCGGTTCTGTAGCAGGGACCATGGCTGCATGGGCCGGTTCTGGAGCTGGAACCATGGCTGTGGGGACCGGTTCTGGAGTCGGAACCATTGCTGCTGGGCGCGGAGCGGAAGCCTGGACCCTGGAGGTGTAAGCCAGGTAATGGAGAATGGAAGCATGGCTGCGTGGACCGGTACTGGTGCATGGATCCATGGCCTTGTAGGCCGGTTCTGGAGCCGGAACTGGGGACTGGAACCCTGGCCTTGCGTCTGTTAGGAGTCTTTTGGAGGCTTCGTGGACCTCCAAACGCCAGACCAGACCCCAAGAAAGGGTCAGAACATGCAGACTGGCACTCAGGGCTACAGGAGAAAACCCTAAGCCACTCGGGCAACAAGCTCCAGAGCCAGGGCTTGCGAGCAACCTCCTGACGTTCCTCCTTCAACGCAGCCTCTCTACCCGTCTAGATGAGGCGCCTTTCCACGTATACAAAATGTACTCCAGAGAGTATCCAAGACGTTCCGCCTGTCGCATCAAATGGGCTGAGTCTGCTGGGTCCATAAGGGTCGGTTCGTAGTGTTACGATGTGTGAAGCAGGCAGGACCCAAATGCAGATTAACGTGAAATTCCTTTATTTCAAGGCTGAAATGACAAAGACAGAACAGAACACTCACCGAGGACAAGCCAACACACGAGACGAATCACACAAACAAGACACAGGTGAGGAGGGAGGAGGAAACACAGGGCCACAGGTGAACACAATCGGGTAATCAGACACAGCAGGGAAACTAACGACGGGAGGAAAAACACAGGGAGAAGGACCAGACAAGAACCAGGAGGAAAACACAGGGAGAAGGACCAGACAAGAACCAGGAGGAAAACACAGGGAGAAGGACCAGACAAGAGAACAGGAGGAAAACACAGGGAGAAGGACCAGACAAGAGAACAGGAGGAAAAACACAGGGAGAAGGACCAGACAAGAACCAGGAGGAAAACACAGGGAGAAGGACCAGACAAGAGAACAGGAGGAAAACACAGGGAGAAGGACCAGACAAGAGAACAGGAGGAAAACACAGGGAGAAGGACCAGACAAGAACCAGGAGGAAAACACAGGGAGAAGGACCAGACAAGAGAACAGGAGGAAAACACAGGGAGAAGGACCAGACAAGAGAACAGGAGGAAAACACAGGGAGAAGGACCAGACAAGAGAACAGGAGGAAAACACAGGGAGAAGGACCAGACAAGAACCAGGAGGAAAACACAGGGAGAAGGACCAGACAAGAGAACAGGAGGAAAACACAGGGAGAAGGACCAGACAAGAGAACAGGAGGAAAACACAGGGAGAAGGACCAGACAAGAACCAGGAGGAAAACACAGGGAGAAGGACCAGACAAGAACCAGGAGGAAAACACAGGGAGAAGGACCAGACAAGAGAACAGGAAGAAAACACAGGGAGAAGGACCAGACAAGAACCAGGAGGAAAACACAGGGAGAAGGACCAGACAAGAACCAGGAGGAAAACACAGGGGAAAGGACCAGACAAGAACCAGGAGGAAAACACAGGGGAAAGGACCAGACAAGAGAACAGGAGGAAAACACAGGGAGAGGACCAGACAAGAGAACAGGAGGAAAACACAGGGAGAAGGACCAGACAAGAGAACAGGAGGAAAACACAGGGGAAAGGACCAGACAAGAGAACAGGAGGAAAACACAGGGAGAAGGACCAGACAAGAGAACAGGAGGAAAACACAGGGGAAAGGACCAGACAAGAACCAGGAGGAAAACACAGGGAGAAGGACCAGACAAGAACCAGGAGGAAAACACAGGGAGAAGGACCAGACAAGAACCAGGAGGAAAACACAGGGAGAAGGACCAGACAAGAACCAGGAGGAAAACACAGGGAGAAGGACCAGACAAGAACCAGGAGGAAAACACAGGGAGAAGGACCAGACAAGAGAACAGGAGGAAAACACAGGGAGAGGACCAGACAAGAGAACAGGAGGAAAACACAGGGAGAAGGACCAGACAAGAGAACAGGAGGAAAACACAGGGAGAAGGACCAGACAAGAGAACAGGAGGAAAACACAGGGAGAGGACCAGACAAGAGAACAGGAGGAAAACACAGGGAGAAGGACCAGACAAGAGAACAGGAGGAAAACACAGGGAGAAGGACCAGACAAGAGAACAGGAGGAAAACACAGGGAGAAGGACCAGACAAGAGAACAGGAGGAAAACACAGGGAGAGGACCAGACAAGAACCAGGAGGAAAACACAGGGAGAAGGACCAGACAAGAGAACAGGAGGAAAACACAGGGAGAAGGACCAGACAAGAGAACAGGAGGAAAACACAGGGAGAAGGACCAGACAAGAGAACAGGAGGAAAACACAGGGAGAAGGACCAGACAAGAGAACAGGAGGAAAACACAGGGAGAAGGACCAGACGAGAACCAGGAGGAAAACACAGGGAGAAGGACCAGACGAGAACCAGGAGGAAAACACAGGGAGAAGGACCAGACAAGAACCAGGAGGAAAACACAGGGAGAAGGACCAGACAAGAGAACAGGAGGAAAACACAGGGAGAAGGACCAGACAAGAACCAGGAGGAAAACACAGGGAGAAGGACCAGACAAGAACCAGGAGGAAAACACAGGGGAAAGGACCAGACAAGAACCAGGAGGAAAACACAGGGGAAAGGACCAGACAAGAACCAGGAGGAAAACACAGGGAGAAGGACCAGACAAGAACCAGGAGGAAAACACAGGGAGAAGGACCAGACAAGAACCAGGAGGAAAACACAGGGAGAAGGACCAGACAAGAGAACAGGAGGAACACACAGGGAGAAGGACCAGACAAGAGAACAGGAGGAAAACACAGGGAGAAGGACCAGACAAGAACCAGGAGGAAAACACAGGGGAAAGGACCAGACAAGAACCAGGAGGAAAACACAGGGAGAAGGACCAGACAAGAGAACAGGAGGAAAACACAGGGAGAAGGACCAGACAAGAGAACAGGAGGAAAACACAGGGGAAAGGACCAGACAAGAACCAGGAGGAAAACACAGGGAGAAGGACCAGACAAGAGAACAGGAGGAAAACACAGGGAGAAGGACCAGACAAGAACCAGGAGGAAAACACAGGGAGAAGGACCAGACAAGAGAACAGGAGGAAAACACAGGGAGAAGGACCAGACAAGAGAACAGGAGGAAAACACAGGGGAAAGGACCAGACAAGAGAACAGGAGGAAAACACAGGGGAAAGGACCAGACAAGAACCAGGAGGAAAACACAGGGAGAAGGACCAGACAAGAGAACAGGAGGAAAACACAGGGAGAAGGACCAGACAGATGAACAGGAGGAAAACACAGGGAGAAGGACCAGACAAGAACCAGGAGGAAAACACAGGGAGAAGGACCAGACAAGAGAACAGGAGGAAAACACAGGGAGAAGGACCAGACAAGAGAACAGGAGGAAAACACAGGGAGAAGGACCAGACAAGAACCAGGAGGAAAACACAGGGAGAAGGACCAGACAAGAACCAGGAGGAAAACACAGGGGAAAGGACCAGACAAGAACCAGGAGGAAAACACAGGGAGAAGGACCAGACAAGAGAACAGGAGGAAAACACAGGGAGAAGGACCAGACAAGAACCAGGAGGAAAACACAGGGAGAAGGACCAGACAAGAGAACAGGAGGAAAACACAGGGAGAAGGACCAGACAAGAACCAGGAGGAAAACACAGGGAGAAGGACCAGACAAGAACCAGGAGGAAAACACAGGGAGAAGGACCAGACAAGAGAACAGGAGGAAAACATGAGAGAACACAACAACACCCAAACCTTGACATAGACATGTGACATGAGCATTGTGACACAACTCTTATTATTGAAACATGACCGGGAAGTTTCAAATGTGTCCGGTAAAATAAATTCTGTCCGGACATTTGACCGGCGAGAAGGGGTAACAGGAACACCTGTGGGGGGGGGTAACAGGAACACCTGTGTGTGGGGGGGGGTAACAGGAACACCTGTGGGGGGGGGGTAACAGGAACACCTGTGGGGGGGGGGTAACAGGAACACCTGTGGGGGGGGGTAACAGGAACACCTGTGGGGGGGGGGTAACAGGAACACCTGTGGGGGGGGGTAACGGAAGGTTCTGATGATGTTTTGTCCTCAGAGATCACGATGAGTACGGCTTCCAGATCGTCCCTGAATATGAAGTCGAGGACATGAAACTGCTCGCTAAGATCCAGGCGCTGGAGATCCGCTCCCACAACCTGCTGAACCAGGTCCCTGCACACCTGTACACCTGTAACACCTGCACACCTGTACACCTGTAACACCTGTACACCTGTAACACCTGTACACCTGTAACACCTGTACACCTGTAACACCTGTACACCTTTACACCTGTAACACCTGTACACCTGTAACACCTTTACACCTGTAACACCTGTACACCTGTAACACCTGTACACCTGTAACACCTGTACACCTGTACACCTGTAACACCTGTACACCTGTACACTTGTAACACCTGTACACTTGTAACACCTGTACACCTGTACACTTGTAACACCTGTACACCTGTAACACCTGTACACTTGTAACACCTGTACACTTGTAACACCTGTAACACCTGTACACCTGTAACACCTGTACCACCTGTACACTTGTAACACCTGTACACTTGTAACACCTGTACACCTGTTACACCTGTACACTTGTAACACCTGTACACCTGTACACCTGTAACACCTGTACACTTGTAACACCTGTACACTTGTACACTTGTAACACCTGTACACCTGTACACTTGTACACCTGTAACACCTGTACACCTGTAACACCTGTAACACCTGTACACCTGTAACACCTGTACACCTGTAACACCTGTACACCTGTAACACCTGTACACCTGTAACACCTGTACACTTGTAACACCTGTACACTTGTAACACCTGTAACACCTGTACACCTGTAACACCTGTACCACCTGTACACTTGTAACACCTGTACACTTGTAACACCTGTACACCTGTTACACCTGTACACTTGTAACACCTGTACACCTGTAACACCTGTAACACCTGTACACTTGTAACACCTGTACACTTGTACACTTGTAACACCTGTACACCTGTACACTTGTACACCTGTAACACCTGTACACCTGTACACCTGTAACACCTGTAACACCTGTACACCTGTAACACCTGTAACACCTGTACACCTGTAACACCTGTAACACCTGTACACCTGTAACACCTGTACACCTGTAACACCTGTACACCTGTACAGTTGTAACACCTGTAACACCTGTACACCTGTACACCTGTACACCTGTAACACCTGTACATCTGTACACTTGTAACACCTGTACACCTGTACACTTGTAACACCTGTACACCTGTACACTTGTACACTTGTAACACCTGTACACCTGTAACACCTGTACACCTGTACACTTGTAACACCTGTAACACCTGTACACATGTAACACCTGTACACCTGTAACACCTGTACACCTGTAACACCTGTACACTTGTAACACCTGTACACTTGTAACACCTGTACACTTGTAACACCTGTACACCTGTAACACCTGTACACCTGTACACTTGTAACACCTGTACAACTGTCATACAGTCCTATTAATATCAAACATATATCATGTAAAACAGTTTAACACCAGTTTAATGATACAGAGTGGGGAACATGATGTGACTGATGAGCTGGTGGTTCTGATGGTTGTTGTGTTTGTCTGTGGTTCTGATGGTTGTTGTGTTCCCTCAGGAAGGGGAAGACCGGCCTCTGATTGGTCGCTGGGCCCAGTTCCTCGCCGGCAGGTCCAGCAATGACCTCTGTTCCTCCCCGGAGCTCAAAGGCCTGCTGCGGGGGGGCGTCCCACGGGAGTACCGGCAGCGGGTCTGGACCTGGCTGGTCCGGGCCAGAACCAGGAGCGCCAGGGAGCGCCACCCACAGCGCTACCAACAGGTACACAGGAAGTACACAGGAAGTACACAGAAAGTACACCTGACACACCTGGACTTTTCAGCTCCTGAGTGCTAGCTGTTGTTAGTTAGCTACAGTCAGCTGGCTGTTTTGAGCTAGCTGTTGTGAGCTGGCTGTTGTGAGCTAGCTGTTGTGAGCTGGCTGTTGTGAGCTAGCTGTTGTGAGCTAGCTGTTGTGAGCTAGCTGTTGTGAGCTAGCTGTTGTGAGCTAGCTGTTGTCAGCTAGCTGTTGTGAGCTAGCTGTTGTTAGGTAACACTATATTACATGTTACTGATTAACCAGCTGCTGTGTTTCCAGCTTTGTGAGAAAAGCGATGCGTCTCCTTGTCCCGCCTCCAGACAGATCCAGCTGGACCTCCACCGCACCCTGACCACCAATCAGCACTTCTCCTCACCCTCTAGCCCCGCCCTCCAGCAGCTGCGCCGTGTCCTATTGGCCTTCTCCTGGCAGAACCCTGCCATTGGCTACTGCCAGGGCCTCAACAGGTAAAGACATGGTCCTACTTTGACACAGGTGAGGCCCCTCTGTGACTCTGTGCGGAAACAGAGGCCGTTTCTCAATCGCGAGTACACCTGCTGCAGAGCAACTATTTCAAGTATACTACGTCCTCGAGTGGCACCGAAGGACTGTTTAAATGCCCAGCATTCTGCGCCACTCGATGACGTAGTATACTTGAAATAGTTGCTCTGCAGCAGGTGTACTCGCGATTGAGAAACGGCCAGAGAGACATGTGATGTGTCGTGTAACGTGTCATGTCATGTAACTGTTCCTCAGGCTGGCGGCTCTGGCCCTGCTGGTCCTTCAGAGCGAGGAGGAGGCATTCTGGTGTCTGGTGGCCGTGGTGGAGAACATCCTGCCTCCAGATTATTACACCAAGCAGCTGCTGGCCTCACAGGTCTGAGTCTAAACCAGTTCCTCTGAGTCTAAACCGGTTCCTCTGAGTCTAAACCAGTTCCTCTGAGTCTAAACCAGTTCCTCTGAGTCTAAACTAGTTCCTCTGAGTCTAAACCAGTTCCTCTGAGTCTAAACCGGTTCCTCTGAGTCTAAACCGGTTCCTCTGAGTCTAATCCAGTTCCTCTGAGTCTAAACCGGTTCCTCTGAGTCTAATCCAGTTCCTTTGAGTCTAAACCAGTTCCTCTGAGTCTAAACCGGTTCCTCTGAGTCTAAACCAGTTCCTCTGAGTCTAAACCGGTTCCTCTGAGTCTAATCCAGTTCCTCTGAGTCTAAACCGGTTCCTCTGAGTCTAAACCAGTTCCACATCTTATCTAAACCAGTTGGTTCTGAGTCTAAACCGGTTCCTCTGAGTCTAAACCAGTTCCACATCTTATCATCACGTGAGTCTAAAGCAGGGTTGCCAACTCTCACGCATCACGCTCTCACTCTCAATCTCACGCTCTCACGCTGCCCAAACTATTCTCACGCCAAAAACAAGATGAACAGCGATCGGTTTTGGTTAGTTATTTACAATGTTGAGTTGACAGCTGCTCAAGCTGTCGACCCGCTCCCTCCCCACCCCCACCACACAGACAGCAGAGCGGTGGGAGCCGGTTAGTCGATCCGACTCGCAGATCTAAGATCCAGCAGAAATGATAACAAAGTAAAAGTCTGCTGCTTATTGTTCTGCTCGGCTAACATAGAGTCATTACATCTCATCACATCACATTTAGCTGAGGCTTTCATCCAGAGCGACTCACAATAAGTGCGTTCGACCAGGAAGACACAACCCTGAAGAAAACAGAATCATAAAGTACATCAGGTTTAATAGAGCCAAGCATTTCAGGTGCTACTCAGCTGGCTTTAGAGGAGCCAGTCCTTTGTTAGTATATAAGAGCTTTGTTAGTATATAAGTGCTTTGTTAGTATATAAGTGCTTTGTTAGTAGTTCTATCCTCGAGGTGGAGTCGAGAGAGATGAGTTTTCAGTCTAGAAGGTGTGTGAGCTTTCTGCTGTCCTGATGTCAATGGGAGCTCATTCCACCATCTTGGAGCCAGGACAGCAAACCCACGTGTTTTAGCTGATGGGGACAGTTACTGGAAGCCAGTGGAGGGAGCGGAGGAGCGGCGTGGTGTGGAACATTCAGGAAGGTTGGAGACCAGGCGAGCCGCTGCATTCTGGATGAGAGAGGTCGGATGGCACATGCAGGCAGACCAGCAGGAGGGAGCTGCAGTAGTCTAGTGAGGTGACGAGAGCCTGGACCAGAACCTGCGTGGCTTTCTGGGTCAGCTGGGGACGCATCCTCCTGATGCTGTAGAGCGTGTATCTGCAGCAGCGGGTTGGAGCAGCGATGTTTGCAGTGAAGGACAGGTTGTTATCTAGGGTCACACCCAGAGTCCTTGCAGTCTGAGTCGGGGAAACAACAGAGGGGCCGATGTTGATAGTCAGGTCAAGAGTGGGACGAACTTTTCCCGGAAGGAAAAGCAGTTCAGTTTTGTCAAGGTTGAGCTTGAGATGATGAGCAGACATCCACTGAGAGATGTCAGCTGGACGAGCAGAGATGCGTGCGACGACCTGGGTCTCTGAGCGGGGGAAGGACAGGACTCATTGGGTGTCGTCAGCGTAGCAGTGGGATGAAAAACCATGCGGGCTAATGACTAATCCGAGCGAGTTTGTGTACAGGCAGAAGAGGAGAGGACCAAGAACAGAGCCCTGAGGGACCCCTGTAGTTAATTGACGAGGGTCGGACTCGGACCCTCTCCAAGTAACCCTGTAGGTGCGGTCTTTGAGGTATGAGGTGAGGAGGGAAAGTGCAGAGCCTGAAACTCCAAGTTCTTGGAGAGTGCGAAGGAGGGGCTCTGGGGGTTCCAAGAGGGTGGAGGGGGAAGGGGTTTTGGGGGGGTCCAAGAGGGTGGAGGGGGAGGGGTTTTGGGGGGGGTCCAAGAGGGAGGAGGGGGAAG
This sequence comes from Champsocephalus gunnari, assembly GCA_036324595.1. NCBI lineage: Eukaryota > Metazoa > Chordata > Actinopteri > Perciformes > Channichthyidae > Champsocephalus > Champsocephalus gunnari. The sequence continues at coordinate 166,111 of CM070445.1, forward strand.
GGGCTTTGGGGGGGTCCAGGAGGGAGGAGGGGCTTTGGGGGGGTCCAGGAGGGGGGAGGGGGAAGGGGCTTTGGGGGGGGTCCAGGAGGGAGGAGGGGGAAGGGGCTTTGGGGGGGTCCAAGAGGGTGGAGAAGATGGAAAATAGTTTTTTGGGATTGGAATAGGAAGATTGGATCTTGTCTTGAAAGAAAGTGCTTTGTGCTTGAGAGATGGAAGCAGAGAAAGAGGAGAGGAGAGCCTGATAGGTTAGGAGGTCGTCACGGTGTTTGGATTTCCACCGTTTCCGCTCTGCTGCCCGAAGGACGGTTCTATTAGCACGCAGTGCGTCATTTAGCCAGGGAGCAGGAGGGGACTGAGGAGCCTGCCGAGATGTGAGAGGACAGAGAGAGTCCAGAGAGGATGAGAGAGGACAGAGAGGACAGAGAGGACAGAGAGGACAGAGAGGACAGAGAGGATGTGAGAGAGGAGAGAGGAGAGGTTCTGCAGCAGAGTGTGGAGGCAGGAGTTGGAAGGAGTCAGAGGAAGGGAGGGCTGCGAGCACCGAGGAGGCAAAGGTAGAGGGGGAGAGGGAACGGAGGTTACGGCGGACAGGTGCAGGATGAGAAGAGATTAGTTCGTTATGTTTGGAGAGGGGTAGAGAGAATGAGATGAAATGAAAGTGAGAGTCAAAGAGTATATGAGAGTGAGTGTTAATATAATAATTAATATGTTTGGCAGTTTGGAGTAAGTCTGTAGATTTGTGTGTGTGTGTGTGTGTGTGTGTGTGTGTGTGTGTGTTTCATGGATAGGCCTCTCACGATAATTAATTTAGTTGGATACATTTTCCCGGAAATTATTGCGATAAGCGATAATATTGTCGGCACCGTTGTATGACCATTTTAGACCCCTGACATGATGATAATATATAATAATAATTCAAGTACATCCTTTCAAACTGCTAGTCACATCCTCACGTAAATGGCAATTTATCGAGTTCATTTTTATTTATCGTACGATAAGTCAATGAATTGCTTATCGCGACAGGCACACAATAAAACAGTGGAAACAAACATGTGTTTGACTTTCATTAGTGAATGAAACTGTGTGCCCTATATAGTCTGTGTCCAATATTGTGTATTTGTATATATTGTATATATATCATATATATAAGCTAAGGTCTCGATGCTGACACGATAGCAGTCATTTCGTGCGCATATGTGTAATCAAACCCATGATATCAAAATCTCACTCCAGCCAGGAACCCCAAGTTGGCAGCCCTGGTCTAAAGAGTGTTTTCTGCAGGCGGATCAGCGCGTCCTGAAGGACTTCCTGTCAGAGAAGCTCCCTCGTCTCTCTGCTCACCTGCAGCTTCACAGCGTGGACGTGTCTCTGGTCTGCTTCAACTGGTTCCTGGTGGTGTTCGTGGAGAGTCTGCCCAGCGACCTGCTGCTGAGGCTGTGGGACGCCTTCCTGTATGAGGGCAGCAAGGTGAGCCCGATAACCCCTCAGACAGGTGCCCCCGCTAATCACTCAGATAGCTGACCCCGATAATCACTCAGATAGCTGACCCCGATAATCACTCAGAGAGGTGCCCCCGATAATCACTCAGATAGCTGACCCCGATAATCACTCAGATAGCTGACCCCGATAATCACTCAGATAGGTGCCCCCGATAATCACTCAGATAGCTGACCCCGATAATCACTCAGATAGCTGACCCCGATAATCACTCAGATAGCTGACCCCGATATTCACTCAGATAGGTGCCCCCGATAATCACTCAGATAGCTGACCCCGATAATCACTCAGAGAGGTGCCCCCGATAATCACTCAGATAGCTGACCCCGATAATCACTCAGATAGCTGACCCCGATAATCACTCAGATAGGTGCCCCCGCTAATCACTCAGATAGCTGACCCCGATAATCACTCAGATAGCTGACCCCGATAATCCCTCAGATAGGTGAGCCCGATAATCACTCAGATAGCTGACCCCGATAATCCCTCAGATAGCTGACCCCGATAATCACTCAGATAGGTGCCCCCGATAATCACTCAGATAGCTGACCCCGATAATCACTCAGAGAGGTGCCCCCGATAATCACTCAGATAGCTGACCCCGATAATCACTCAGATAGCTGACCCCGATAATCACTCAGATAGGTGCCCCCGCTAATCACTCAGATAGCTGACCCCGATAATCACTCAGATAGCTGACCCCGATAATCCCTCAGATAGGTGAGCCCGATAATCACTCAGATAGCTGACCCCGATAATCCCTCAGATAGCTGACCCCGATAATCACTCAGATAGGTGCCCCCGATAATCACTCAGATAGCTGACCCCGATAATCACTCAGATAGCTGACCCCGATAATCACTCAGATAGCTGACCCCGATAATCCCTCAGATAGGTGAGCCCGATAATCACTCAGAGAGGTGACCCCGATAATCACTCAGATAGGTGACCCCGATAATCACTCAGATAGCTGACCCCGATAATCACTCAGATAGGTGACCCCGATAATCACTCAGATAGGTGACCCCGATAATCACTCAGATAGGTGACCCCGATAATCACTCAGATAGCTGACCCCGATAATCACTCAGAGAGGTGCCCCCGATAATCACTCAGATAGCTGACCCCGATAATCACTCAGATAGCTGACCCCGATAATCACTCAGATAGGTGCCCCCGCTAATCACTCAGATAGCTGACCCCGATAATCCCTCAGATAGCTGACCCCGATAATCACTCAGATAGGTGCCCCCGATAATCACTCAGATAGCTGACCCCGATAATCACTCAGAGAGGTGCCCCCGATAATCACTCAGATAGCTGACCCCGATAATCACTCAGATAGCTGACCCCGATAATCACTCAGATAGGTGCCCCCGCTAATCACTCAGATAGCTGACCCCGATAATCACTCAGATAGCTGACCCCGATAATCCCTCAGATAGGTGAGCCCGATAATCACTCAGATAGCTGACCCCGATAATCCCTCAGATAGCTGACCCCGATAATCACTCAGATAGGTGCCCCCGATAATCACTCAGATAGCTGACCCCGATAATCACTCAGATAGCTGACCCCGATAATCACTCAGATAGCTGACCCCGATAATCCCTCAGATAGGTGAGCCCGATAATCCCTCAGAGAGGTGACCCCGATAATCACTCAGATAGGTGACCCCGATAATCACTCAGATAGCTGACCCCGATAATCACTCAGATAGGTGACCCCGATAATCACTCAGATAGGTGACCCCGATAATCACTCAGATAGGTGACCACGCTACACCACAATCACTCAGATAGAAGATACAAGGGTCTGTTTGGGGTTTGGAGCAGGACACTTCAGAGACATGTCCTTAGTAACAGCTGGAAGAGAGGAGGGGGGGCTACAAGGATCTGTTTGGGGTTTGGAGCAGGACACTTCAGAGACATGTCCTTAGTAACAGCTGGAAGAGAAGGGGGGGGCTACAAGGACCTGTTTGGGGTTTGGAGCAGGACACTTCAGAGACATGTCCTTAGTAACAGCTGGAAGAGAGGGGGGGGGGCTACAAGGACCTGTTTGGGGTTTGGAGCAGGACACTTCAGAGACATGTCCTTAGTAACAGCTGGAAGAGAGGGGGGGGCTACAAGGATCTGTTTGGGGTTAGGAACAAAAAAAGCCAGGGCAAAGTTTCCTGACGCTATTTTTTAATTGATATTTCAATAATCAAAATGTCTGCAGGTGGTGTTCAGGTACGCTCTGGCTCTGTTCAAATACAAAGAGGAGGACATCCTGAAGATCCAGGACGGAGTGGAGATCCACCAGTATCTGCGCTTCTTCACCAAGACCATCACCGACGGCAGGTAGAGAGACTTCCTGTTTATCAACTACTTCCTGTGTATCAAATACTTCCTGTCTATCAACTACTTCCTGTGTACTGCTTCCTGTTTATAAACGACTTCCTGTTTGCTGCGTCCTGTGTGCAGGCGGCTGACCAGCATAGCGTTCAGCGACATGAACCCGTTCCCCGGCCGGCTGCTGAGGAACCGGAGGGTTCTCCATCTGCAGCGTCTCCAGGCGGAGCTGCAGGACCTGGAGGACCAGCAGGAAGAGTTCCTGACGGAGAACCTAACAGAGAACCTGACGGAGAACCGGAGGGACGACAAGGAGCTGGATGTCAGCGAGGACGAACTCTGAGTCATGGAGTTCTTTAACTTTGAGAGACTTTCAGGAGAAATCTCTCTCAATGACCAGCGTTAGCACGTAGCTAGCACATGCTATCAAAGGAAACCTATCGTGCAAAATCCACTTTTCCATGTCTTTTATACATAAACATGTGAATACATATATATTAGGGCTGTCAAACGATTAAAATGTTTAATCAGATTAATCACCATTCGAACTATGTCCAAAATGTGCCATTTATTTATGTATATTGTGGGAATGGAAAGATAAATGAAGGAAGGCGGATATATCCATTTAACACAGTATCTATGTTTATTATAACATTTTTCTGCGTGTCAAAATGAAAGACAGCCCACACACCTATCAGTCATCACACCGTGGGGTCTGAATTCATTACGTGTTGAGTTCTATCAACGGGGGAGTACTTCAGGAAAGTCGACAGAGCCAGTGGAGTACTTCGTGACCACAGAGTGTGAACGTTGTGATCAGCTGTTTTAGCTCAGTGCTCCAGTGAGGGCGGGGGGGGGTCTCCCTCCGCAGCCGGTTGGCGTAGTGTTGGCTCAGGTCCGTTGTACAGACCGACGTTAACAGCAGCCTGTCTGTGCACACGGAGACCGACTCTGTCGTCCGGGGATCGAACCGCCTTCTGGAAAAGCTTCACAAGTACGTCGGTACACAAATGCGCTTTGAGACACAAGTGACGGCACGCATTTCAGATTACGCCATAACCTGTACCAGTTATGTTATGTCGGGACTTCCTGCAACAACACCACGCCGTTATCAAAGATGTTCTATTGAGAAGACGATCACTTTGTGACAAAAGTTTTCCAAACCGTGGCTACTGAGGCGCACTGAGGAGTCTCACACAGGCGTCTGTTTCATCATTTTAAGTTTGGCTTTAGGGTCAATGTGATAACGTAACCAGGTGAGTGATACAGCACCCGGTATCCAGTGGCGACTGGTCATTAGGGGCAGGTGGGGCACAGCACTGTTAATATCTTTACAGAAAATGCAGAGGTCTTTAATTTCACTGCTCTTTTAGCTGACATTTAAAGGTATGGTAGGTAATTCACTTCAGATACACTTGTCGTTATATTCCATGGAATGCTCTTAACATCCGATAGCAATGAATATATTAAATGCTTTGACAACAAATACGTACAAAAATGTCACCTCTGGAAGCCGTGGCGCTGTAAAAAGCACGACCAATCATCTGAGCCGGCCCGGCTAAAATAACTGATGGCCTACCTGCCTGTCAGCCTTCCATCGGGGCACTAACTGACCTCGTGCCCTCATTGGTCATGTGCGCGTTCGTGTGTGTTGGAGGAGGGGCTCTGTGAGGAACTCTGAAGGAAGGGGCAGATTTTTTCGGTTGTGTACTTTCAAATTCTAGCGCTTCGAGCTGGTTTCTCCATTCGTACCTACCCTACCTTTAATAAATGCAGGCACATTTTTAGCGCCTATTCATACTGAAATCAGTTGTCCCTCCCCCTGGGTGCCAGGACCCACAGATCCATCTCTAGGCCCAGCAGCCCTGTCCCCCCATAAGGCTGAACCTGAACCAGCTCTTCTCCCAACTGAAGGAGGTGAGCAGCATTGTGTTGAATGACACATAACATATCTGAAGGGAGACTGGAATACACAAAATATATATATAACAAAAAGCTAACATCTAATTTAAATTATACATTTCAAACATAGCCAATGATCTATATAAAACAAAAAACTGCTTTTAGTCTATTTAGGATGATGGACAGTTTGAAGCATTTAGTGATCAGTCTGAAAACAAAATGTTAATCACCGACATGTTGGCGATGATATTAATACTAATGTTATTATATTAAAGCAGGGGTGGGAAACCTCCGGCCCCCGGGCCGTATACGGACCGCTAGACCATTTGGTACGGCCCTCGAGGTAATTTATAAACAAAGTGGCCTGTGCCTGGTGGTGGGGCCCAGTGTGATATATTTTCAGGGGGCCCAAAATCCCTGGCGGCGCCCCTGACTGCAGAAACTACACTGCGCATGCTCAGAGTATTGTCCTATTTAATGTGTGGCAAAAATAATGACCATAGGGGCATAGAGCTGCCATCCCCACCATACGTCATCTCACATCACTCAGAGCTGATTGGCTGTAAGTACGTGTGCCGCGAAAAGTGTGGTGTGTGAACAGGAGAGAGAGAGAGCTGCAGTGAGGCGTCCTAAAACCAGGAAGTAAACTGCGCATGGCTTCCCTCCACAGAAAGCAACGAGACTTCTCCAGAGGGTTTTAGAAAACAGCTCAAAGTAAGATCTGTGGGAACGTAGCTGTTAGATAAATGCACGTTTTGTTCAGCCGGATAATATCCACAAGTCTACCCTACTTTATCATTTTCTATCATAAATCTATTGATTAGATTAGATTCATGACAGACTTTTGAAACTACAAGAAGATAAGGAGGACTTTTACAAAAAGTAATAGAGATGTTTGTCCAGAGGGACAGCACGGACTTCATCTCCAAGTCAAGGTGAGACTGCCATGTTATTGAAGATGGGATCTCACTAAGAGAGAACAATTCAATATCTAAATGATAACATTACATGTTCTGGGAATCCTTCTGTTGAACTGTCTGTTTAAAAGTCATTGAAGCATCAGACAAAAAAAGCTTTTGAAAATAATATTATATTTTGATTTAATATATGTGTAAACCTGAAGAGCCAGAGCAGTGCTCAGCAGCCATGACCCTCTCTGCAGAAGCTTATATAGAGACATCTGAGTTTGTTGTGCCCCACCACTTTAGTACATATAGAAACGCCACTGGCTGTATCATTGTCCAATCCACACACGTGTATCACACACAGACGCAGGACTCACACGCGCCTGCTATCTAGCCGAGAGGTCCGCACGCACTCTGCAGCCCGAACTCTAATAAGCATTCATTCACAAACTACATCAGGAGACCTTCACGTGTTACGTCCGACTCGCTCCTTTGCTCCTCCTTATAAAAGTAGGAGACGTGTGGATATTATCCGGCTGCACACAACGTGCATTCATCTACAGGTTCCTTTCCACTGAGCTGACTTCCAGCTCTGTTCCTAAAGCCTCTGGAGAAACCCGTTGCTCTCTGTGGAGGGAACCCGAGCGCAGCTTACTTCCGGGTTTCAGGACGCGTCCCTGAAACAAGCCAGCCGCCTCTGGCTTCCCTTGGCATGGCCCTGACCAATCACAGGATGGCAGGGCCATGACGTGAGCCTCATCTGATTGGTCAATCCCTCCATTTGTTTTCACCAAGGGAAGCCAGTTTCGGCTGGCCTCCTCTCGCAGCAGAGGGTGCAATCTACTGTTTCACCACAACATGTAGAGGGGCGCTGTTTCACTCTTTGTGAGCACTCAATGCGAACGGGGAGAGGCGGGCCGGCAGCAGCGCAGCATGACCGAAACTAAACGAAGTGTTTGTATGTATTTATCAAAGGCCCGGCTCCCCTCGGCCTGTGTTTATGATCACCACAGCTCCTTCAACAGGACACTGGAGGGAGTCAAAGCAAAGCCTACGAGTGCTTTGTTTTGAAATCACTTCCGTGAGTTTCGTCTGCGCTCTTATTTTGTAAGGTAACTTCCGGTAGCAGAATATGAAAAACCGGTAGCTTTTTTGTTTCTGTTTTCTAGTGATTTTATTTTTTGTTTTGAAAAGTAGAAAATGAAAATCATCCCGTTTTTTAAGTTTAGTAAATCCCTTTTTGATCACGATAAAGAAACACGCCTTGTATTTCAATTTTGGTTTTTCAATTTGAAAACGAGAAGCAAATATCCAGTCGTGTTTTGTTTTTGAATTCCCATTTGTGAAAAGAAAATCCAACGACCGAAACATCCCCTGCGGAGAGGGGCACCGGAGAGAGGCACCGGAGAGGGGGCACCGGAGAGGGGCACCGGAGAGGGGCACCGGAGAGGGGGCACCGGAGCTCGAGATCCCCTGCCCCTCTCCGGCCAGGAGAGGGGGGGCACCGGAGCTCGAGGCGGATCTGTGTTTCTGCTGAGTCTGCGGGACGACACAGGGTTTCTGATCCTGAACGAGGAAAGGAAGAACTACTGAATTCATTCACAAATCATTTTCTTTTTTATTTAAAAATAATTGTATTTTCTTTCAAACATTATTTCATTTTATCAAGAAGCTCTCAGTCTGTGTGACGCCTTCTCCTCTGCGCATGCGCACTGCATCTCCACTAAAGCAGGCCGAGAGACGCAGACACCAGAGGAGAACCGGGACAAACCGGGAGACACCGGGACAAACCGGGATACACCGGGACAAACCGGGACAAACCGGGACAGACACGGAGACACACAGACCCCCCGGAGAGACCAGGGACAGCGGCGGAGGAGCGGCGGGTCCGCAGCCCGGAGCCTGAACGCGACACACGGTAAGACAAAGCACCGGGGGGTCTGTGTCCTCTGAGCGGAGACACCGTGTCCTGCAGCTGGAGACAGACAGACAGGGAGAGAGAGAGAGACACACAGAGAGACAGACAGCTGAGGCCTGGGTGATGGAAACACTGACACCACTGTGTGTCCCTGAACGCATCATCCGGGGCCAAAATCCATCACAACATCTGGAGAGGACAGACAGAGGACATATACAGACATATAGAGATATATAGAGGACATATACAGACCTATAGAGGACATATACAGACCTATAGATGTATAGAGAGGACAAATAGAGACATATAGAGACATTAAGAGAGATATAGAGACACATAGAGACATATAGAGATATATAGAGGACATATACAGACCTATAGAGGAGATATAAAGACCTATAGATATATAGAGAGGACACATAGAGACATATAGAGATATTAAGAGAGATATAGAGACAAATAGAGGAGATATAGAGACATATAGAGGAGATATAGAGACATATAGAGGAGATATAGAGACATATAGAGGAGATATAGAGATAAGAGAGATATAGAGAATAGAGGACATATAGAGACATATAGAGGAGATATAAGAGACATATAGAGATATATAGAGAGATAGAGACACATAGAGACATATAGAGATATTAAGAGAGATATAGAGACAAATAGAGGAGATATAGAGACATATAGAGATATAGATATAGAGAGATATAGAGACATTAAGAGGAGATATAGAGACATATAGAGATATATAGAGAGATATAGAGACAAATAGAGGAGATATAGAGACATTAGAGAGATAGAGAGATATAGAGACATTAGAGAATAGAGACATATAGAGGAGATATAGACTATAGATATATAGAGAGGACACATAGAGACATATAGAGACATATATGTCTTATGTCTTTATTAGCATCCCCATTAGCACTAGCATGAGCATTGGCTATTCTTCCCGGGGTCCTCACACACTCAAAAACATAAACATACAAACAACCAGATGAAAACTAAACAGCTCATCATGTCATGCAGGGCAGTGAACTGAAGTGAACACTAACATGGTCACCAGTGAGCGCCACCCTGAGGCCAAACAAAGTAAATACAGAGAAGTGTCCATCATAACATACGCACACACATCCACACGCACAGGTCACATGTACTTTGTAATACTTAAATATCTTTCCAGCAACCTTTTGAACGTACTTGAGAATGTCCCTGAGGGTGTGGACGGTGCAGAGCTCCAGCTGATCACGCTCTGGACACTCTCTGTCCCACGTCTGACGTTTGGGAAATACAAACCGTGCTTCTGTCGCATGGCGGGTTTATAGTTCTGTTGAGCACCCTGCGCTCTAACCCTTTGTGATCTAACCCTTTGTGATCATACATCTGCTGAGTGGGTCGCTGTCATGTCTCTGACGACATGCAATGAAGTACAAGTTGCCTCTGTCTGACGGTTAAGCGTCCCAGCGTCCCAGCGTCTCCAGCGTCCCAGCGTCTCCAGCGTCCCAGCGTCTCCAGTGTCCCAGCGTCTCCAGCGTCCCAGCGTCTCCAGCGTCCCAGCGTCTCCAGCGTCCCAGCGTCTCCAGCGTCTCCAGCATCTCCAGTGTCTCCAGCGTCCCAGCGTCTCCAGCGTCTCCAGCGTCCCTGTGTCTCCAGTGTCTCCAGCGTCCCAGCGTCTCCAGCGTCCCAGCGTCTCCAGCGTCCCAGCGTCTCCAGCGTCTCCAGCATCTCCAGCGTCCCAGCGTCCCAGTGTCTCCAGCGTCTCCAGCGTCCCAGTGTCTCTGGTCTGCAGGAGCTCAGAGCACACCGTGCTGCCTTACGCTGTGCTACTTGTAGTTTGTTGAAATCCTTTCCAGCAGCACTCGACCGTGTCACCAAACGATACTCAAGCTGCCACAGAACCAACGCATCCAGAACCAACGCATCCAGAACCAACGCATCCAGAACCAAAGCATCCAGAACCAACGCATCCAGAACCAACGCATCCAGAACCAACGCATCCAGAACCAACGCATCCAGAACCAACGCATCCAGAACCAACGCATCCAGAACCTGTCTGCTGACACCCACCCCCCTTCCCGTTGACATGCAGCACTATCAGGGTTCTACGAGCATGTTGTCTCCTTCACCTGCTCACTTTCAAAACGCTTTAACTGTAGTTGATATTCTGGTTCCTTCTAACTGGTGATTTGATCCCATTGATAACGATTTAGTTTCCCCGCATATTATTTATGACCCGCTCTGATATCAGCCGTAGATACTCTCTTGTCGTTGATGCTGCACAACATATTGTTGGGTCATCTGCACACATTACAATGTGAGCTTTTTCTAACACTGATGGTCATTTGTAAAAATAGAAAATAAAAGTGGTCCCAAACAACTACCCTGAGGTACTCCACAAGTGACTGTTTTCATCTTTCAGAGACTTCCATTAAAAAAACAGTTTGACTTCGATCTGTCCGGTAACTTTCTGACCTCCTCACCAAGTAGTAGCACGTTGATACACGGTGTTAAGGTGGAATGGCCAGGTCTGTAAGCACGTTGATACACGGTGTTAAGGTGGAATGGCCAGGTCTGTAAGCACGTTGATACACGGTGTTAAGGTGGAATGGCCAGGTCTGTAAGCACGTTGATACACGGTGTTAAGGTGGAATGGCCAGGTCTGTAAGCATGTTGATACACGGTGTTAAGGTGGAATGGCCAGGTCTGTAAGCATGTTGATACACGGTGTTAAGGTGGAATGGCCAGGTCTGTAAGCACGTTGATACACGGTGTTAAGGTGGAATGGCCAGGTCTGTAAGCACGTTGATACACGGTGTTAAGGTGGAATGGCCAGGTCTGTAAGCATGTTGATACACGGTGTTAAGGTGGAATGGCCAGGTCTGTAAGCATGTTGATACACGGTGTTAAGGTGGAATGGCCAGGTCTGTAAGCATGTTGATACACGGTGTTAAGGTGGAATGGCCAGGTCTGTAAGCATGTTGATACACGGTGTTAAGGTGGAATGGCCAGGTCTGTAAGCATGTTGATACACGGTGTTAAGGTGGAATGGCCAGGTCTGTAAGCACGTTGATACACGGTGTTAAGGTGGAATGGCCAGGTCTGTAAGCACGTTGATACACGGTGTTAAGGTGGAATGGCCAGGTCTGTAAGCATGTTGATACACGGTGTTAAGGTGGAATGGCCAGGTCTGTAAGCATGTTGATACACGGTGTTAAGGTGGAATGGCCAGGTCTGTAAGCATGTTGATACACGGTGTTAAGGTGGAATGGCCAGGTCTGTAAGCATGTTGATACACGGTGTTAAGGTGGAATGGCCAGGTCTGTAAGCATGTTGATACACGGTGTTAAGGTGGAATGGCCAGGTCTGTAAGCACGTTGATACACGGTGTTAAGGTGGAATGGCCAGGTCTGTAAGCACGTTGATACACGGTGTTAAGGTGGAATGGCCAGGTCTGTAAGCACGTTGATACACGGTGTTAAGGTGGAATGGCCAGGTCTGTAAGCACGTTGATACACGGTGTTAAGGTGGAATGGCCAGGTCTGTAAGCATGTTGATACACGGTGTTAAGGTGGAATGGCCAGGTCTGTAAGCATGTTGATACACGGTGTTAAGGTGGAATGGCCAGGTCTGTAAGCACGTTGATACACAGTGTTAAGGTGGAATGGCCAGGTCTGTAAGCATGTTGATACACGGTGTTAAGGTGGAATGGCCAGGTCTGTAAGCATGTTGATACACGGTATTAAGGTGGAATGGCCAGGTCTGTAAGCATGTTGATACACGGTGTTAAGGTGGAATGGCCAGGTCTGTAAGCATGTTGATACACGGTGTTAAGGTGGAATGGCCAGGTCTGTAAGCATGTTGATACACGGTGTTAAGGTGGAATGGCCAGGTCTGTAAGCACGTTGAAACACAGTGTTAAGGTGGAATGGCCAGGTCTGTAAGCACGTTGAAACACAGTGTTAAGGTGGAATGGCCAGGTCTGTAAGCACGTTGATACACAGTATTACGTTTGTTACCTTCAAAGTATTTTTGTATTTGATTGAAAATGATTCTCTCCATTATCTTTGCTAACGCTGGTAATAAACTTATTGGACGGCTATTTGTACCAGAAAATGGTCCAGCTGGATTTTTTGCAAGTGGAATAATTGTTGCTATTTTCCATGCCCGTGGGCAAATACATTTATCAATACTCAAATGTATAATATGGCAGATAGGCTCTGCAACAACATTAGCAATATATCTAAGAAATGATCCACTAAATGATCCACTCCCGAGCAGACATTCAACATCTGTCATTGTCACTTTTTGTATTTTAAATATACACTTCTTATTTTTCATAATTAAATCCTTTATTAGAAATGTGGAGTTACTATTTATAGTTTGATTCATATTTCTCCTCAAATGTTTCACTGTTTCACAAAAAAGAAATTTGTGCTGGTTTTGTCAAAAATGTCCAAAATGCGCCTCCAGATCTGTCGAGGTGGATTTGGGCTGACGGCCCGTCACGCCATTCACCAAACTCCACCGTGTTTTCGTCGTCCTTTATCTCTTTCATTTTATTTCCACAATACAACTGTTTTTCTTTGTATTTAATGCTGTCACATAATTCCTTAACCTTCTATCTGCCCATCTGACTCATAACTTGATGAGAGCTGATGTGTTGCATCGTCTCTTTGTCTCAGTAGATCCCTTAACTCCTCATCCAACCAGGGCGCTCTGAAGTCCCTTACAGTCTGCTTTCTGAGTGCAGCCTGTTTATCAATCACCTGCTTGAATAACACATGAAAGACATCGAGGGCATCGTCTGGATCGACTTTCTCAAAACATGATTCCAGCATCTCTTTTGAACATCCTGTCTAAATGACGCTTCACTACGGTACTTCATTGATCTCCTCACGGCGACTTTGGGTCCAGCTTTCTTTGTGTTTCTCACGGTATGATCAGAACCCCTGCTGCAGCTGACGGACCTGAGAGCATGCCTGGCTGCAACGAGTAATATATGATCAATACAGGATGCGCTGTCTGACCCGTCTTCTTTCTGCACACCCTGTGGTCCAGTCACCACTCGTACCAAGTGACATTAGCTATAGTCTGCACGCGTCCTCTAAGTGTCTTTCAGGTCCTCAGCAGCGTCATCACACGCGTCCTGTAAGTGTCTTTCAGGTCCTCAGCAGCGTCATCACACGCGTCCTGTAAGTGTCTTTCAGGTCCTCAGCAGCGTCATCACACGCGTCCTGTAAGTGTCTTTCAGGTCCTCAGCAGCGTCATCACACGCGTCCTGTAAGTGTCTTTCAGGTCCTCAGCAGCGTCACTACACGCGTCGTCTAAGTGTCTTTCAGGTCCTCGGCAGCGTCATCACACGCGTCCTCTAAGGGACTTTCAGGTCCACAGCAGCGTCACTAGACGCGTCCTCTAAGGGACTTTCAGGTCCACAGCAGCGTCACTACACGCATCGTCTAAGTGTCTTTCAGGTCCTCAGCAGCGTCACTACACGCGTCCTCTAAGTGTCTTTCAGGTCCTCAGCAGCGTCACTACACGCGTCCTCTAAGTGTCTTTCAGGTCCTCAGCAGCGTCACTACACGCGTCCTCTAAGTGTCTTTCAGGTCCTCAGCAGCGTCATCACACGCGTCCTGTAAGTGTCTTTCAGGTCCTCAGCAGCGTCATCACACGCGTCCTGTAAGTGTCTTTCAGGTCCTCAGCAGCGTCACTACACGCGTCCTGTAAGTGTCTTTCAGGTCCTCAGCAGCGTCATCACACGCGTCCTGTAAGTGTCTTTCAGGTCCTCAGCAGCGTCACTACACGCGTCCTCTAAGTGTCTTTCAGGTCTTCAGCATCGTCACTAGACGCGTCCTCTAAGGGACTTTCAGGTCCACAGCAGCGTCACTACATGCGTCGTCTAAGTGTCTTTCAGGTCCTCAGCATCGTCACTAGACGCGTCCTCTAAGGGACTTTCAGGTCCACAGCAGCGTCATCACACGCGTCCTCTAAGGGACTTTCAGGTCCACAGCAGCGTCACTAGACGCGTCGTCTAAGTGTCTTTCAGTTCCACAGCAGCGTCACTACACGCGTCGTCTAAGTGTCTTTCAGTTCCACAGCAGCGCCACTAGACGCGTCGTCTAAGTGTCTTTCAGGTCCTCAGTAGCGTCACTACACGCGTCCTCTAAGGGACTTTCAGGTCCTCAGCAGCGTCATCACACGCGTCCTCTAAGGGACTTTCAGGTCCACAGCAGCGTCACTACACGCGTCGTCTAAGTGTCTTTCAGTTCCACAGCAGCGTCACTAGACGCGTCCTCTAAGGGACTTTCAGGTCCACAGCAGCGCCACTACACGCATCGTCTAAGTGTCTTTCAGGTCCTCAGCAGCGTCACTACACGCGTCCTCTAAGTGTCTTTCAGGTCCTCAGCAGCGTCACTACACGCGTCCTCTAAGTGTCTTTCAGGTCCTCAGCAGCGTCACTACACGCGTCCTCTAAGTGTCTTTCAGGTCCTCAGCAGCGTCACTACACGCGTCGTCTAAGTGTCTTTCAGGTCCTCAGTAGCGTCACTACACGCGTCGTCTAAGTGTCTTTCAGGTCCTCAGCAGCGTCACTACACGTCTTTCAGGTCCACAGCAGCGTCACTACACGCGTCCTCTAAGTGTCTTTCAGGTCCACTGCAGCGTCACTACACGCGTCCTCTAAGTGTCTTTCAGGTCCTCAGCAGCGTCACTACACGCGTCGTCTAAGGGACTTTCAGGTCCTCAGCAGCGTCACTACACGTGTCCTCTAAGGGACTTTCAGGTCCACAGCAGCGTCACTACACGTGTCCTCTAAGGGACTTTCAGGTCCACAGCAGCGTCACTACACGCGTCCTCTAAGGGACTTTCAGGTCCACAGCAGCGTCACTACACGTGTCCTCTAAGGGACTTTCAGGTCCACAGCAGCGTCACTACACGCGTCCTCTAAGGGACTTTCAGGTCCTCAGCAGCGTCACTACACGCGTCCTCTAAGGGACTTTCAGGTCCACAGCAGCGTCACTACACGCGTCCTCTAAGTGACTTTCAGGTCCTCAGCAGCGTCACTACACGCGTCCTCTAAGTGTCTTTCAGGTCCTCAGCAGCGTCACTACACGCGTCCTCTAAGTGTCTTTCAGGTCCTCAGCAGCGTCACTACACGCGTCCTCTAAGTGTCTTTCAGGTCCTCAGCAGCGTCACTACACGCGTCCTCTAAGTGTCTTTCAGGTCCTCAGCAGCGTCACTACACGCGTCCTCTAAGTGTCTTTCAGGTCCTCAGCAGCGTCACTACACGCGTCCTCTAAGTGTCTTTCAGGTCCTCAGCAGCATCACTACACGCGTCCTCTAAGTGTCTTTCAGGTCCTCAGCAGCGTCACTACACGCGTCCTCTAAGGGACTTTCAGGTCCTCTGCAGCGCCACTACACGCGTCCTCTAAGTGTCTTTCAGGCCCTCAGCAGCGTCACTACACGCGTCCTCTAAGGGACTTTCAGGTCCTCAGCAGTGTCACTACACGCGTCCTCTAAGGGAATTTCAGGTCCTCAGCAGCGTCACTACACGCGTCCTCTAAGTGTCTTTCTGGTCCTCAGCAGCGTCACTACACGCGTCCTCTAAGGGACTTTCAGGTCCTCAGCAGCGTCACTACACGCGTCCTCTAAGGGACTTTCAGGTCCACAGCAGCGTCACTACACGCGTCCTCTAAGTGTCTTTCTGGTCCTCAGCAGCGTCACTACACGCGTCCTCTAAGGGACTTTCAGGTCCTCTGCAGCGTCACTACACGCGTCCTCTAAGTGTCTTTCAGGTCCTCTGCAGCGTCACTACACGCGTCCTCTAAGTGTCTTTCAGGTCCTCTGCAGCGTCACTACACGCGTCCTCTAAGTGTCTTTCAGGTCCTCTGCAGCGTCACTACACGCGTCCTCTAAGTGTCTTTCAGGTCCTCAGCAGCGTCACTACACGCGTCGTCTAAGTGTCTTTCAGGTCCTCAGCAGCGTCACTACACGCGTCGTCTAAGTGTCTTTCAGGTCCACAGCAGCGTCACTACACGCGTCCTCTAAGGGACTTTCAGGTCCTCAGCAGCGTCACTACACGTGTCCTCTAAGGGACTTTCAGGTCCACAGCAGCGTCACTACACGCGTCCTCTAAGGGACTCTCAGGTCCACAGCAGCGTCACTACACGCGTCCTCTAAGTGTCTTTCAGGTCCTCAGCAGCGTCATCACACGCGTCCTCTAAGTGTCTTTCAGGTCCTCAGCAGCGTCACTACACGCGTCGTCTAAGTGTCTTTCAGGTCCTCAGCAGCGTCACTACACGCGTCCTCTAAGGGACTTTCAGGTCCTCAGCAGTGTCACTACACGCGTCCTCTAAGTGTCTTTCAGGTCCTCAGCAGCGTCACTACACGAGTCCTCTAAGTGTCTTTCAGGTCCTCAGCAGCGTCACTACACGCGTCCTCTAAGGGACTTTCAGGTCCACAGCAGCGTCACTACATGCGTCCTCTAAGAGACTTTCAGGTCCTCAGCAGCGTCACTACACGCGTCCTCTAAGTGTCTTTCAGGTCCTCAGCAGCGTCACTACACGCGTCCTCTAAGGGACTTTCAGGTCCTCAGCAGCGTCACTACACGCGTCCTCTAAGGGACTTTCAGGTCCACAGCAGCGTCACTACACGCGTCGTCTAAGTGTCTTTCAGGTCCTCAGCAGCGTCACTACACGCGTCGTCTAAGTGTCTTTCAGGTCCTCAGCAGCGTCACTACACGCGTCCTCTAAGGGACTTTCAGGTCCTCAGCAGTGTCACTACACGCGTCCTCTAAGTGTCTTTCAGGTCCTCAGCAGCGTCACTACACGAGTCCTCTAAGTGTCTTTCAGGTCCTCAGCAGCGTCACTACACGCGTCCTCTAAGGGACTTTCAGGTCCACAGCAGCGTCACTACATGCGTCCTCTAAGAGACTTTCAGGTCCTCAGCAGCGTCACTACACGCGTCCTCTAAGTGTCTTTCAGGTCCTCAGCAGCGTCACTACACGCGTCCTCTAAGGGACTTTCAGGTCCTCAGCAGCGTCACTACACGCGTCCTCTAAGTGTCTTTCAGGTCCTCAGCAGCGTCACTACACGCGTCGTCTAAGTGTCTTTCAGGTCCTCAGCAGCGTCACTACACGCGTCGTCTAAGTGTCTTTCAGGTCCACAGCAGCGTCACTACACGCGTCCTCTAAGGGACTTTCAGGTCCTCAGCAGCGTCACTACACGTGTCCTCTAAGGGACTTTCAGGTCCACAGCAGCGTCACTACACGCGTCCTCTAAGGGACTCTCAGGTCCACAGCAGCGTCACTACACGCGTCCTCTAAGTGTCTTTCAGGTCCTCAGCAGCGTCATCACACGCGTCCTCTAAGTGTCTTTCAGGTCCTCAGCAGCGTCACTACACGCGTCGTCTAAGTGTCTTTCAGGTCCTCAGCAGCGTCACTACACGCGTCCTCTAAGGGACTTTCAGGTCCTCAGCAGTGTCACTACACGCGTCCTCTAAGTGTCTTTCAGGTCCTCAGCAGCGTCACTACACGAGTCCTCTAAGTGTCTTTCAGGTCCTCAGCAGCGTCACTACACGCGTCCTCTAAGGGACTTTCAGGTCCACAGCAGCGTCACTACATGCGTCCTCTAAGAGACTTTCAGGTCCTCAGCAGCGTCACTACACGCGTCCTCTAAGTGTCTTTCAGGTCCTCAGCAGCGTCACTACACGCGTCCTCTAAGGGACTTTCAGGTCCTCAGCAGCGTCACTACACGCGTCCTCTAAGGGACTTTCAGGTCCACAGCAGCGTCACTACACGCGTCGTCTAAGTGTCTTTCAGGTCCTCAGCAGCGTCACTACACGCGTCGTCTAAGTGTCTTTCAGGTCCTCAGCAGCGTCACTACACGCGTCCTCTAAGGGACTTTCAGGTCCTCAGCAGTGTCACTACACGCGTCCTCTAAGTGTCTTTCAGGTCCTCAGCAGCGTCACTACACGAGTCCTCTAAGTGTCTTTCAGGTCCTCAGCAGCGTCACTACACGCGTCCTCTAAGGGACTTTCAGGTCCACAGCAGCGTCACTACATGCGTCCTCTAAGAGACTTTCAGGTCCTCAGCAGCGTCACTACACGCGTCCTCTAAGTGTCTTTCAGGTCCTCAGCAGCGTCACTACACGCGTCCTCTAAGGGACTTTCAGGTCCTCAGCAGCGTCACTACACGCGTCCTCTAAGGGACTTTCAGGTCCACAGCAGCGTCACTACACGCGTCGTCTAAGTGTCTTTCAGGTCCTCAGCAGCGTCACTACACGCGTCGTCTAAGTGTCTTTCAGGTCCTCAGCAGCGTCACTACACGCGTCCTCTAAGGGACTTTCAGGTCCTCAGCAGTGTCACTACACGCGTCCTCTAAGTGTCTTTCAGGTCCTCAGCAGCGTCACTACACGAGTCCTCTAAGTGTCTTTCAGGTCCTCAGCAGCGTCACTACACGCGTCCTCTAAGGGACTTTCAGGTCCTCAGCAGCGTCACTACACGCGTCCTCTAAGGGACTTTCAGGTCCACAGCAGCGTCACTACACGCGTCGTCTAAGTGTCTTTCAGGTCCTCAGCAGCGTCACTACATGCGTCCTCTAAGTATCTTTCAGGCCCTCAGCAGCGTCACTACACGCGTCGTCTAAGTGTCTTTCAGGTCCTCAGCAGCGTCACTACATGCGTCCTCTAAGTATCTTTCAGGTCCTCAGCATCTCAAGCCTCCACGCAGTACATCCCGTGTGGAGGCTTGAGGGAGCAGAGCAGCATCAACCAGGACGCTTGGTTCATTCGCTCTTTGTCTTTATTCATTGCTATTGATTTGGATATATAACTTATATGTGGTTTCCAACTTCATTCATTATGATTACTCCAAGGACATATAGAGACATATAGAGGACATACAGAGACAAATAGAGACATATTGAGACATATAGAGCTATAGAGACATATAGAGGACATACAGAGACAAATAGAGGTATAGAGACATATAGAGACATATAGAGGACATACAGAGACAAATAGAGGTATAGAGACATATAGAGACATATTGAGGCATATAGAGACATACAAAGACATTAAGAGTTATATAGAGGACATACAGAGACATATAGAGGACATATAGAGGTGATTACAGGAGCTGGTTGGTGTCCTCTCTGAAACAGAGTCTCTGTCTCAGTATGTAACAGTGAGAGGACAGCATGATGTCCTGGCCGTGGACTCGCATCCCCCTGGTCCTGGTGCTGGCGTTGTCCGTCCCCCAGGTGTCCTCAGGCCGCGGGGACAGGACACTCATCTCAGAGGAGTTTGTTGGAGCGGTCGTGAACGCCTCGGTGCTGGACGGACGAGGACATGCTGTCCAGACGATGAGCAGCGAGGCCGGGACGTATGGACAGAACTCTCCCAAAGTGGACACCAGGGGGGTGGTGCTGTCCCCTTCCCCCGTACATGGAGGTAACAATAATAACAACAACAATAACAACACCAGGGGGGTGGTGCTGTCCCCCGTACACAGAGGTAGACAAAATAACAACAACAACAATAATAACAACAATAACAACAACAACTGTCGACTGACAGCCCTATTATAAACTATATATTTATATATATAGTTGATATGTACATAAATATACAGTCTATATATATATATAAATAAATATATAAATATAGACTGTATATGTATATACAGTATTATATGCAGTAATATGAAATAGTTTATATGATAAAGTGTGTGTGTGTGTGTGTGTGTGTGTGTGTGTGTGTGTGTGTGTGTGTGTGTGTGTGTGGTGTGTGTGTGTGTGTGTGTGGTGTGTGTGTGTGTGTGTGTGTGTGTGTGTGTGTGTGTGTGTGTGTGTGTGGGCTCAGTGGTGGACCGGCAGGGCTGCGACCCGGCGACCCGCTTCCTGCCGCCCCCCCGCAGCGCCCACTGGGTGGCACTGCTGCAGAGAGGGAACTGCACCTTCAGGGAGAAGATCCTGAAGGCAGCGGCATACAACGCCACAGCTGTTCTCATCTACAACAACTCCACTGACAACACTGTGAAGATGGGCCACGAAGGTACACACACACACACACACACACACACACACACACACACACACACACGCGCTGACACGCTGACACACACACACACACGCGCATACACACACACACACTAACACGCTGACACACACACACACACTCACACACACTCACACACACGCGCGCTGACACACACACACACGCTGACACACACACGCATACACACACACACACACACACACACTGACACACTAACACGCTGACACACACACACACACACACGCGCATACACACACACACACACTAACACGCTGACACACACACACACACACACTGACACACACACGCATACACAGACACACACACACACGCTGACACACACACGCATACACAGACACACACACACGCTGACACACACACACGCACTGACACACACGCTGACACACACACGCTGACACACACACACGCATACACACGCGCTGACACACACGCTGACACACACGCTGACACACACACACATACACACACACACACACACACGCTGACACACACACACGAGAAACCCTACGGAGGCCGAGAGTCTCAGTTATCAACACACAGGGAGTCGAGCAGAAAGAGAAACCCTACGGAGGCCCAGAGTCTCAGTTATCAACACACAGGGAGTCGAGCAGAAAGAGAAACCCTACGGAGGCCCAGAGTCTCAGTTATCAACACACAGGAAGTCGAGGAGAAAGAGAAACCCTACGGAGGCCCAGAGTCTCAGTTATCAACACGCAGGGAGTCGAGGAGAAAGAGAAACCCTACGGAGGCCCAGAGTCTCAGTTATCAACACGCAGGGAGTCGAGGAGAAAGAGAAACCCTACGGAGGCAGAGAGTCTCAGTTATCAACACGCACGGAGTCGAGGAGAAAGAGAAACCCTACGGAGGCCGAGAGTCTCAGTTATCAACACGCACGGAGTCGAGCAGAAAGAGAAACACTACGGAGGCCGAGAGTCTCAGTTATCAACACGCACGGAGTCGAGGAGAAAGAGAAACCCTACGGAGGCCGAGAGTCTCAGTTATCAACACACAGGAAGTCGAGGAGAAAGAGAAACCCTACGGAGGCAGAGAGTCTCAGTTATCAACACGCACGGAGTCGAGGAGAAAGAGAAACCCTACGGAGGCCGAGAGTCTCAGTTATCAACACGCACGGAGTCGAGCAGAAAGAGAAACACTACGGAGGCCGAGAGTCTCAGTTATCAACACGCACGGAGTCGAGGAGAAAGAGAAACACTACGGAGGCCGTATCGAACTGTATCGCAACAGGGGTGAATCTTATTGCATCGCCCGGCACTTCAAAGGTATCGTTAATGTAATGTACGTGGCAACGTATAGAGATGCGCATCGCATCGGCCTCAGTGATGGAGATGCACATCTCTACTGGCTACCCAGTAGGGATGTGCATCTCCATCACTGCACTCTGGGCGTGGCTACTGGCTACCCAGTAGCCACGCCCAACGGTACATAGCATGTGTATTTTTTTCCCTCGGCCGCCCCGTAGTTTCAGAGCGCATCGAGTTTAAAACACCGTCTACCAACTGATGCTGCTGACAGCCCCGCTCCTGCTGCCTGCTTGCAGCAGACCACACTTCCACGCTCACCGGCAGGCACCGACTGGCCATCGGGAGGACCGGGAGGGTGTGTGTGTGTGTGTGTGTGTGTGTGTGTGTGTGTGGCCTGAGCGAACGAGAGAGAGACCTTACGTGCATTGTTGTCGTTAGCATCGGGTGCTAGCTAGCTGCGCTAACGGATATAAGGAGCTGTTTAAAAGAAAACAGAGGAGCGCTCTATCCACACAACTGCGCCGAGCACTTGACTTGATGCAGGAAGCAGACAGCGGGACGTTGGAGGAGAAGTCAGCACACTCATGATTGCAGCAACATGATCGCAGCGTCCAGGCAGCTCCCGTTCGAGCATATGCCTCGAGTTGCACATAGCTCCAACGATCCAACACACACACACACACACACACACACACACACACACACACATACACACACACACACACACACACACACACACACACAATTGATATTGTATGAGAGGTTCCAGGTTGTTGTGTTTAATATTCATGAGAATATTTGTCATTGTTCAAATGATAATAAACATTAGCATAAAGCATATTTGTCCACTCACATGTTGATCAGAGTATTAAAAACTTGAAAAATATTCCTCTAAGGTACATTTAGAACAGATCAAAAATGTGCGATTAATTTGCGATTAACTATGGACAATCATGCGATTAATCGCGATTAAATATTTTAATCGACTGACAGCCCTAATATATATATATATATATATATATATGCTATACCCTCTGCCAGCCAAGCATATATACTGTTGGAAACTCAGGTTCAGTTCAAAACAGTGCTAACTGGGCTAACGAAGTTGTTAGCGTTTACCTACGGTCAGTACATTATAGTTGGCGTTCCTAACCGAGCTACCGTTCATAGCATGTATGCTACCGAGATAAACAACGACGTTACCGTGAAGCTGACCGTTGAGCGGCCCGACCAAGCAAGAAGGCAGAGGCAGAACGTCCAAAATACAACCCGGTGTGGGCATGTATTACTCACGGG
Organism: Champsocephalus gunnari; assembly: GCA_036324595.1. NCBI lineage: Eukaryota > Metazoa > Chordata > Actinopteri > Perciformes > Channichthyidae > Champsocephalus > Champsocephalus gunnari. The sequence goes on from CM070445.1 coordinate 189,301, forward strand.
CACACGACACAGCCTCAATCTCACTGTTCCCGTGAGCACAGCCACAAGGATCTCACACACCAAACAAAACAGGAAGCAGAGCCTAAATACCCACACTAATTAACCCAACTAGACACAGGTGAGGGGGGAGGAGACCACACAGGGCACCAGGTGAGGGGGAGGAGACCACACAGGGCACCAGGTGAGGGGGAGGAGACCACACAGGGCACCAGGTGAGGGGGAGGAGACCACACAGGGCACCAGGTGAGGGGGAGGAGACCACACAGGGCACCAGGTGCACACAATGAGCAGCAACAGACATGGGGAAAGGGAACACTTTACAAAAATAAAACACATGTGCAACATACAAAGCCCAAAGCCGTCAGTCCACAGCTACCGAGAGGTAGACATGCTAGGCGAAAACAATGTTGTCATGCCAGCTACAATGAATGACCGAACGTAGCAGACTACCCGTATAAGATTGCAATTGTAAACACGTTCTTCCTAGCCTAATATGAACCACTAGCTTTTGTTCAGTGGTTTCATCACACAGAACACCTTTTTCACCCCTGACCCGTTTCCATGCCTGAATTCCAAGTATGCTGGACATTGGAACAGGCCTTCTATTGGTCAGATGATGTGGATCAGGTCTGGGTTCCTATTGGTCAGATGATGTGGATCAGGTCTGGGTTCCTATTGGTCAGATGATGTGGATCAGGTCTGGGTTCCTATTGGTCAGATGATGTGGATCAGGTCTCTGTTAGCTACCCATTAAACTGCTAGTTAGCCGTTAGCCGTTAGCTGTTAGCCGTTAGCCGTTAGCTGCTGTTGGAGAAGGATCCATTGAGTTGCATCATGATGCGTTGGTCCTGGTTCTGGCCCTGAATCTGGTTCTTTATTTATTTTCAGGTACCGGGGACACGGTGGCAGTGATGATCACAGAGGGCTACGGGAAGGAGCTCCAGGCCCACCTGGAGAGGAACCTCACGGTTCTGGTCTCGGTGTTCGTGGGTCAGCGCGGTCCGACTAAGAACATCAACAGAGGCTCTCTGATGTTCGTCTCCATCTCCTTCATCGTGCTGATGATCATATCCTCTGCCTGGCTCATCTTCTACTTCATCCAGAAGATACGCTACACCAGCGCACGGGACCGCAGCCAGGTGAGGCTAGCACAGAGCTAACACGGAGCTAACACACAGCTAACAGAGCTAACGCAGAGCTAACAGAGAGATAACACACAGCTAACAGAGCTAACGCAGAGCTAACAGAGAGATAACCGGCTAACACAGAGCTAACAGAGAGATAACCGGCTAACCCAGAGCTAACCGAGAGATAACCGGCTAACGCAGAGCTAACAGAGAGATAACCGGCTAACGCAGAGCTAACACAGAGATAACCGGCTAACACAGAGCTAACACAGAGATAACCGGCTAACACAGAGATAACCGGCTAACACAGAGCTAACAGAGAGATAACCGGCTGACGCAGAGCTAACAGAGAGATAACCGGCTAACACAGAGCTAACAGAGAGATAACCGGCTAACGCAGAGCTAACAGAGAGATAACCGGCTAACAGAGAGCTAACAGAGAGATAACCGGCTAACACAGAGCTAACAGAGAGATAACCGGCTAACGCAGAGCTAACAGAGAGATAACCGGCTAACACAGAGCTAACACAGAGATAACCGGCTAACACAGAGCTAACAGAGAGATAACCGGCTAACACAGAGCTAACACAGAGATAACCGGCTAACACAGAGCTAACACAGAGATAACCGGCTAACACAGAGCTAACACAGAGATAACACAGAGCTAACAGAGAGATAACCGGCTAACACAGAGCTAACACAGAGATAACCGGCTAACACAGAGCTAACAGAGAGATAACCGGCTAACGCAGAGCTAACAGAGAGATAACCGGCTAACACAGAGCTAACACAGAGCTAACAGAGAGATAACCGGCTAACACAGAGCTAACACAGAGATAACCGGCTAACACAGAGCTAACAGAGAGATAACCGGCTAACACAGAGCTAACACAGAGCTAACAGAGAGATAACCGGCTAACGCAGAGCTAACACAGAGATAACCGGCTAACACAGAGCTAACAGAGAGATAACCGTCTAACACAGAGCTAACAGAGAGATAACCGGCTAACGCAGAGCTAACAGAGAGATAACCGGCTAACGCAGAGCTAACAGAGAGATAACCGGCTAACAGAGAGCTAACAGAGAGATAACCGGCTAACACAGAGCTAACAGAGAGATAACCGGCTAACGCAGAGCTAACAGAGAGATAACCGGCTAACACAGAGCTAACACAGAGATAACCGGCTAACACAGAGCTAACAGAGAGATAACCGGCTAACGCAGAGCTAACAGAGAGATAACCGGCTAACACAGAGCTAACACAGAGCTAACAGAGAGATAACCGGCTAACACAGAGCTAACACAGAGATAACCGGCTAACACAGAGCTAACAGAGAGATAACCGGCTAACACAGAGCTAACAGAGAGATAACCGGCTAACGCAGAGCTAACAGAGAGATAACCGGCTAACGCAGAGCTAACAGAGAGATAACCGGCTAACGCAGAGCTAACAGAGAGATAACCGGCTAACGCAGAGCTAACAGAGAGATAACCGGCTAACGCAGAGCTAACAGAGAGATAACCGGCTAACACAGAGCTAACAGAGAGATAACCGGCTAACACAGAGATAACCGGCTAACGCAGAGCTAACAGAGAGATAACCGGCTAACACAGAGCTAACAGAGAGATAACCGGCTAACACAGAGCTAACAGAGAGATAACCGGCTAACACAGAGCTAACACAGAGATAACCGGCTAACAGAGAGATAACCGGCTAACACAGAGCTAACAGAGAGATAACCGGCTAACGCAGAGCTAACAGAGAGATAACCGGCTAACACAGAGCTAACACAGAGATAACCGGCTAACGCAGAGCTAACAGAGAGATAACCGGCTAACACAGAGCTAACAGAGAGATAACCGGCTAACACAGAGCTAACAGAGAGATAACCGGCTAACGCAGAGCTAACAGAGAGATAACCGGCTAACACAGAGCTAACACAGAGATAACCGGCTAACGCAGAGCTAACAGAGAGATAACCGGCTAACACAGAGCTAACAGAGAGATAACCGGCTAACGCAGAGCTAACAGAGAGATAACCGGCTAACGCAGAGCTAACAGAGAGATAACCGGCTAACACAGAGATAATCGGCTAACGCAGAGCTAACAGAGAGATAACCGGCTAACACAGAGCTAACACAGAGCTAACAGAGAGATAACCGGCTAACACAGAGCTAACACAGAGATAACCGGCTAACACAGAGCTAACAGAGAGATAACCGGCTAACACAGAGCTAACAGAGAGATAACCGGCTAACGCAGAGCTAACAGAGAGATAACCGGTTAACACAGAGCTAACACAGAGATAACCGGCTAACGCAGAGCTAACAGAGAGATAACCGGCTAACACAGAGCTAACAGAGAGATAACTGGCTAACGCAGAGCTAACAGAGAGCACCTGTAGAAGGTCTCTGCACTCTGTGTATATATATACCCTGCAGTAATAGTACTCTGTGTATATATACCCTGCAGTAATAGTACTCTGTGTATATATACCCTGCAGTAATAGTACTCTGTGTATATATACCCTGCAGTAATAGTACTAACGTCAGTCCTCTGTATCGCAGCGTCGTCTTGGAGACGCAGCGAAGAAAGCGATCGGGAAGCTGAGCACGAGGACGGTGAGGAGAGGAGACAAGGTGAGGGGCTGAGGAGAAGAAGTGAGCACACACACTGTACTGTCACTGCAACCTGAGGGTGTGTGTGTGTGTGTGTGTGTGTGTGTGTGTGTGTGTGTGTGTGTGTGTGTGTGTGCTGCAGGAGACTGATCCAGACTTTAACCACTGTGCGGTGTGTATTGAAGCGTACCAGCTGAACGACGTGGTCCGCATCCTGCCCTGCAAGTGAGTGACACCGTGTTCAATATAGCTGTACTACAATATATATGAAGTACATACAGTATGTACTCAGGTATACTACAATATATATGAAGTACATACAGCAGTGGCGAGCCGTCAGGGCCCCCTAGCCCCCTCTGAGGGCCCCCTCTGAGGGCCCCCTAGACCCCCTCTGAGGACCCCCTCTGAGGGCCACCTCTGAGGGCCCCCTCTGAGGGCCCCCTCTGAGGGCCCCCTCTGAGGACCCCCTCTGAGGGCCCCCTCTGAGGGCCCCCTCTGAGGACCCCCTCTGAGGGCCTACGATATTCTACAAAATAATATTTGAAAACATTAAATATATTCCTTTATATTTTTCATTAGTTTTACCAAAATAACATTTCCAAAGAAATAAAGGTAGGTATAAAAGTCACGGCTCGCCACTAACATACAGTATGTACTCAGGTATACTACAGTATATATAAAGTACATACAGTATGTACTCAGGTATACTACAGTATATATAAAGTACATACAGTATGTACTCAGGTATACTACAATATATAAAAGTACATACAGTATGTACTCAGGTATACTACAGTATATATAAAGTACATACAGTATGTACTCAGGTATACTACAATATATATAAAGTACATACAGTATGTACTCAGGTATACTACAGTATATATAAAGTACATACAGTATGTACTCCGGTATACTACAGTATATATAAAGTACATACAGTATGTACTCAGGTATAATACAGTATATATATAAAGTACATACAGTATGTACTCCGGTATACTACAGTATATATAAAGTACATACAGTATGTACTCAGGTATACTACAGTATATACTCAGGTATACTACAGTATATATAAAGTACATACAGTATCTACTCAGGTATACTACAGTATATATAAAGTACATACAGTATGTACTCAGGTATACTACAGTATGTACTCAGGTATACTACAGTATATATAAAGTACATACAGTATGTACTCAGGTATACATACAGTATGTACTCAGGTATACGACAGTATATATAAAGTACATACAGTATGTACTCAGGTACACTACAGTATATATAAAGTACATACAGTATATACTCAGGTATACTACAGTATATATAAAGTACATACTGTATGTACTCAGGTATACATACAATATATACTCAGGTATACTACAGTATATATAAAGTACATACAGTATATATAAAGTACATACAGTATGTACTCAGGTATACATACAGTATATACTCAGGTATATATAAAGTACATACAGTATATATATAAAGTACATACAGTATGTACTCAGTTACATACAGTATGTACTCAGGTATACTACAGTATGTGTAAAGTACATACAGTATGTACTCAGGTATACTACAGTATATATAAAGTACATACAGTATGTACTCAGGTATACTACAGTATGTGTAAAGTACATACAGTATGTACTCAGGTATACTACAGTATATATAAAGTACATACAGTATGTACTCAGGTATACTACAGTATGTGTAAAGTACATACAGTATGTACTCAGGTATACTACATTATATATAAAGTACATACAGTATGTACTCAGGTATACGACAGTATGTGTAAAGTACATACAGTATGTACTCAGGTATACGACAGTATGTGTAAAGTACATACAGTATGTACTCAGGTATACTACAGTATATATAAAGTACATACAGTATGTACTCAGGTATACGACAGTATGTGTAAAGTACATACAGTATGTACTCAGGTACATACAGTATGTACTCAGGTATACGACAGTATGTGTAAAGTACATACAGTATGTACTCAGGTATACGACAGTATGTGTAAAGTACATACAGTATGTACTCAGGTATACGACAGTATGTGTAAAGTACATACAGTATGTACTCAGGTACATACAGTATGTACTCAGGTATACGACAGTATGTGTAAAGTACATACAGTATGTACTCAGGTATACGACAGTATGTGTAAAGTACATACAGTATGTACTCAGGTACATACAGTATGTACTCAGGTATACGACAGTATGTGTAAAGTGTATGGATATGTGATCACATGACGCTGCAGACGTTTACCTGATTCTAGGAACTCTCTCGATGGCGTCTCACTGACCAATCAGAGCAGAGAGATTCTCCCACACTAAAAACACAAAGAGACATGTGCAGCTCCTCACCTGTAACCATGGGAACAGAACATAGACGTCTGCTGTATGATATAAACGTGTGTGTGTGTGTGTGTGTGTGTGTGTGCAGGCATGTCTTCCACAAGGTGTGTGTGGACCCATGGCTGAACGAGCACTGCACCTGTCCCATGTGCAAGCTGAACATCCTGAAGGCCCTGGGCATCACGGTGAGTCATGTGACCTGCTGGTGAGTCATGTGACCTGCTGGAGTCTCAGGGGAGTCATGTGACCTGCTGGAGTCTCAGGGGAGTCATGTGACCTGCTGGAGTCTCAGGGGAGTCATGTGACCTGCTGGAGTCTCAGGGGAGTCATGTGACCTGCTGGTGTTACTCTCTCTAACCTCCCCCCTTGTATACTCTCTCTAACCCTCCCCCCTTGTATACTCTCTCTAACCTCCCCCCTTGTATACTCTCTCTAACCTCCCCCCCATGTATACTCTCTCTAACCTCCCCCCTTGTATACTCTCTCTAACCTCCCCCCGTGTATACTCTCTCTAACCTCCCCCCCTTGTATACTCTCTCTAACCTCCCCCCCTTGTATACTCTCTCTAACCTCCCCCCTTGTATACTCTCTCTAACCTCCCCCCTTGTATACTCTCTCTAACCTCCCCCCATGTATACTCTCTCTAACCTCCCCCCCATGTATACTCTCTCTAACCTCCCCCCTTGTATACTCTCTCTAACCTCCCCCCATGTATACTCTCTCTAACCTCCCCCCCATGTATACTCTCTCTAACCTCCCCCCCTTGTATACTCTCTCTAACCTCCCCCCTTGTATACTCTCTCTAACCTCCCCCCTTGTATACTCTCTCTAACCTCCCCCCCTTGTATACTCTCTCTAACCTCCCCCCCTTGTATACTCTCTCTAACCTCCCCCCTTGTATACTCTCTCTAACCTGCCCCCTTGTATACTCTCTCTAACCTCCCCCCTTGTATACTCTCTCTAACCTCCCCCCTTGTATACTCTCTCTAACCTCCCCCCCATGTATACTCTCTCTAACCTCCCCCCTTGTATACTCTCTCTAACCTCCCCCCCCTTGTATACTCTCTCTAACCTCCCCCCCCATGTATACTCTCTCTAACCTCCCCCCTTGTATACTCTCTCTAACCTCCCCCCCCTTGTATACTCTCTCTAACCTCCCCCCCCTTGTATACTCTCTCTAACCTCCCCCCTTGTATACTCTCTCTAACCTCCCCCCCCTTGTATACTCTCTCTAACCTCCCCCCCCTTGTATACTCTCTCTAACCTCCCCCCCCTTGTATACTCTCTCTAACCTGCCCCCCTTGTATACTCTCTCTAACCTCCCCCCCCATGTATACTCTCTCTAACCTTCCCCCCCTTGTATACTCTCTCTAACCTCCCCCCTTGTATACTCTCTCTAACCTCCCCCCCATGTATACTCTCTCCCCCACAGACGGCCGTCCCCTGTGTGGACGGGCTGGAGCTGGATGTGGACCGGCTCCCTGTGGCGTCCAGCAGCCGCGCGCCCCCCCCAGGAGACCCCCCCCCCATCAGCCTGGAGCCCCTCAGCCCCCCCCCCTCAGCCCGGAGGCCCTCTGACATCACCATCGCTGTCACCAGTACGTTCTCCTGTAATACACGATCCATACTTCATTCTGATTGGTCAATTCCGTCAATTCAGGTTATTCAGTCAGGGAGGCGTCGTTTTGATCAGGACCACAGACAGGGGGTCTTCACCCTGACTTTAGGGTCTCCTGTCCTGCCAAAGTCACATTGTGATGTCTTCTCTACATCACCATGTGTCCCCGGTGTGTCCCCCGTGTGTCCCCCGTGTGTCAGGAGACTCTCAAAGTGATGTCTTCTCTACATCACCGTGTGTCCCCGGTGTGTCCCCCGTGTGTCAGGAGACTCTCAAAGTGATGTCTTCTCTACATCACCATGTGTCCCCGTGTGTCCCCCGTGTGTCCCCGTGTGTCAGGAGACTCTCAAAGTGATGTCTTCTCTACATCACCGTGTGTCCCCCGTGTGTCCCCGGTGTGTCAGGAGACTCTCAAAGTGATGTCTTCTCTACATCACCATGTGTCCCCGGTGTGTCCCCCGTGTGTCCCCGGTGTGTCAGGAGACTCTCAAAGTGATGTCTTCTCTACATCACCATGTGTCCCCCCGTGTGTCCCCGGTGTGTCAGGAGACTCTCAAAGTGATGTCTTCTCTACATCACCATGTGTCCCCGGTGTGTCCCCCGTGTGTCCCCGGTGTGTCAGGAGACTCTCAAAGTGATGTCTTCTCTACATCACCATGTGTCCCCGTGTGTCCCCCGTGTGTCAGGAGACTCTCAAAGTGATGTCTTCTCTACATCACCATGTGTCCCCGGTGTGTCCCCCGTGTGTCCCCGGTGTGTTAGGAGACTCTCAAAGTGATGTCTTCTCTACATCACCATGTGTCCCCCGTGTGTCAGGAGACTCTCAAAGTGATGTCTTCTCTACATCACCATGTGTCCCCCGTGTGTCCCCGGTGTGTTAGGAGACTCTCAAAGTGATGTCTTCTCTACATCACCATGTGTCCCCGTGTGTCCCCCGTGTGTCAGGAGACTCTCAAAGTGATGTCTTCTCTACATCACCATGTGTCCCCGTGTGTCCCCAGTGTGTTAGGAGACTCTCAAAGTGATGTCTTCTCTACATCACCATGTGTCCCCGTGTGTCCCCGGTGTGTCCCCCGTGTGTCAGGAGACTCTCAAAGTGATGTCTTCTCTACATCACCATGTGTCCCCGGTGTGTCCCCCGTGTGTCCCCGGTGTGTTAGGAGACTCTCAAAGTGATGTCTTCTCTACATCACCATGTGTCCCCGTGTGTCAGGAGACTCTCAAAGTGATGTTTTCTCTACATCACCATGTGTCCCCGTGTGTCCCCCGTGTGTCAGGAGACTCTCAAAGTGTCTCTCTTCTCCTCCGTACCCACGTCTCTAAAAACAGGGACCAACGGAGCTGATCCAGATTTGCTGCGTCATGACCACATTACTAAAATGTGGGCGGGCTTTAGACTAGTGTTCATTTCGTCAGCTATTTTTTAGTTTAGTTTCAGTCTTAGTCCCGTGTTACATTTCCTTTAATTTAGTTTCAGTCTTAGTCCCGTGTTACATTTCCTTTAATTTAGTTTCAGTCTTAGTCCCGTGTTACATTTCCTTTAATTTAGTTTCAGTCTTAGTCCCGTGTTACATTTCCTTTAATTTAGTTTCAGTCTTAGTCCCGTGTTACATTTCCTTTAATTTAGTTTCAGTCTTAGTCCCGTGTTACATTTCCTTTCTAGTTTGAGTCATATCTAGTCACCTTCATCCTGTTTCTATTTAGTCAGGTTTTAGTCGACTAAAAGTCTGAGCATCTTTTTTTAGTCATCAGATTATAGAACATTTCAGTCAAACTAGCCGAAACCAGAGTATACAAGGGGGGCTTATGGATAGAGAGTTGAGAGGGGGGGCTTATGGATAGAGAGTTGATAGAGAGTTGAGAGGGGGGGGGCTTATGGATAGAGAGTTGAGAGGGGGGGGCTTATGGATAGAGAGTTGAGAGGGGGGGGGCTTATGGATAGAGAGTTGAGAGGGGGGGGGCTTATGGATAGAGAGTTGAGAGGGGGGGGGCTTATGGATAGAGAGTTGAGAGGGGGGGGGCTTATGGATAGAGAGTTGAGAGGGGGGGGGGCTTATGGATAGAGAGTTGAGAGGGGGGGGGCTTATGGATAGAGAGTTGAGAGGGGCGGGGCTTATGGATAGAGAGTTGAGAGGGGGGGGGCTTATGGATAGAGAGTTGAGTGGGGCGGGGCGGGGCTTATGGATAGAGAGTTGAGAGGGGGGGGGCTTATGGATAGAGAGTTGAGAGGGGGGGGGGCTTATGGATAGAGAGTTGAAGAGGTGGGTTCTGAGGCGGGACTGGAACAGGGTGAGGGACTCAGACTCACGGAGGTCTTGGGGGAGGGAGTTCCAGAGCTTCGGGGCTGCCACAGAGAAGGCTCTGTCCCAGAAGCTCCGGAGTCTGGCCTTGGGGATTGAAAGCAAACCGGCTGAGGAGGATCTGACCAAGGGGGAGGATGTAGATGATGAAGAGGAAGGGGCCGAGTACTGAACCTTGGGGAACACCTTGGGTGACTGAAGCTGTGGCAGAGGAGTGGTTGTTGAGGGAGATGAAGTGGGATCTGTCGGAGGGGTAGGACTGGAGCCACCTGAGCGCAGTACCTTCTATACCGATGTCTTGGAGTCGGGTAAGCAGGATGGTGTGGCTCACGGTATCGAAGGCTGCACTCAGGTCGAGGAGGGTGAGGATGTTGAGGGAACCGGTGTCAGCAGAGGTGAGGAGGTCATTGAGGACTTTGATGAGGGCCGTTTCTGTGCTGTGGTGAGGACGAAAACCAGACTGAAGGGGTTCAAAAAGCTGGTTGGTTTGGAGATGGCGGTGGAGTTGTTTGGAGATGATGCGTTCTATTGTTTTGGAGAGAAAGGGGAGGTTGGAGATGGGACGGTAGTTACTGAGGGAGGAGGGATCCAGACCGGGTTTCTTGAGGATGGGAGTGACAGCAGGGGTTTTGAAGGCAGAGGGAACGGTTCCTTGGGACAGGGAGGAGTTGAAAAGGTTGACAAGGTAGGGGCAGAGGAAAGGAGGCAGGACTTCAGTAGAGGGGTGGGAAGAGGGTCAAGGGAGCAGGTAGTGGGTTTGGAGGAGCTGATCAGTTTGAGTATTTCAGGGGGGTAACCAGAGTGAACTGGGAGATGTGGCCGTGGGGAGGAGGGCCCGGGAGGTCCAGGGAGAGGGGGGGAGAAATTGTGGCGGTGGATGCTGGGGGAGATGTATGTGAGTCAGATGCAGCGGAGAGGGAGAGATTAATGGCAGTGATTTTGTCAGAGAAAAAGTGGAGGAATGAACTGCATAAAGTGGAAGTGGAGGAAGGGAGGGTGTCAGCACGGGGTTTGAGGAGCTTGTTGACGGTGGAGAAGAGGGTCCTGGGGTTATGGGAGGGGTCGGTAAAGATGGTGGAGAGGTAAGCAGTGTTTGCGGCAGTGAGGGCGTCTCTGTAGGTAGTGAGATGGAGTTAGGATTCATGGTGAACTGAGGGATGATTTCATGGTGAGGCCTTCAAGCTGGCGGCCGGTTTGCTTCAGCTCAGAGTGCAGGGGTGAACCAGGGTGAGGAGGTTCTAAAAGTCACATTTTTCCTTTTGAGGGGGGTCAGGCTGTTGAGGGAGGAGAGTAGGGTGGAATTAAGGTGGTTGAGTTGTTCATCGGGGGGTGAGCTGAGGTTCGAGTCCAGAGGGAGAGTAGAGGACAGCAGGTCGGAGAGGTGCTGGGGATCAACAGAGCGTACATTACAGAAGGTGATGGTCCTGGATGGGGGGGGTGGCGGACTGGGGGGGGGGTGGTGAACTGTATGAGTTTGTGGTCAGAGAGGGGAAAGGGGCAGGGGTGGAGGTCGAGTCCTGGGAGGTTGGTGGAGCAGACAAGGTCAAGGATGTGTCCTTCATCGTGGGTGGGGAAGAGATTGAGCATCAGGTGTGTGTACCAGCTGTGTTGTGGCTGCATCGCTTCCCTTCTCATGAAACAATGCAGTCGCTTTTTTTCTCTTTTTTTTCGCTCAAATATCACATCGTTTCTTTCTCCCAAGCAGTGGTGGCTTTAGACTTTTTCGTTGTCCGTCGGACAGGATCGTAACATTTCCCGTCATAATCCATTATTATCCGTCGAGTGCACAATTTATCACTCACTCGCGCTGACGGGGGGTTAACGCGACCACTGCTCCAAGCCCTGTTGGTGCCATTTCATTTTCTGTTAAATAAGGTTAGTTAGACCACGAGTTAGACCACGAGTTAGACCACGAGTTAGACCACGAGTTAGACCACGAGTCAGACCACGAGTTAGACCACGAGTTAGACCACGAGTTAGACCACGAGTTAGACCACGAGTTAGACCACGAGTTAGACCACGACACCACGAGTTAGACCACGAGTCAGACCACGAGTTAGACCACGAGTTAGACCACGAGTTAGACCACGAGTCAGACCACGAGTTAGACCACGAGTTAGACCAGAGTTAGACCACGAGTTAGACCACGAGTTAGACCACGAGTTAGACCACGAGCTAGACCACGAGTTAGACCACGAGTTAGACCACGAGTCAGACCACGAGTTAGACCACGAGTTAGACCAGAGTTAGACCACGAGCTAGACCACGAGTTAGACCACGAGTTAGACCACGAGTTAGACCACGAGTTAGACCCGAGTCTTCCTGACAGTTCAGTGTGCCGCTGCGCGGTGTAATTCAAATGTACCACCGTGCGCAGCACAGACACACAGCTGCTGCCCAGCCACAGCACCGACACACAGCTGGGAGAGAGGGGGGGGGGCACAAGGACCTGTTTGGGGTTTGGAGCAGGACACTTCAGAGTCATGTCCTTAGTAACATCTGGGAGAGAGGGGGGGGGGCACAAGGACCTGTTTAGGGTTTGGAGCAGGACACTTCAGAGTCATGTCCTTAGTAACATCTGGGAGAGAGGGGGGGGCTACAAGGATCTGTTTGGGGTTTGGAGCAGGACACTTCAGAGTCATGTCCTTAGTAACAGCTGGAAGAGAGGGGGGGGCTACAAGGACCTGTTTGGGGTTTGGAGCAGGACACTTCAGAGACATGTCCTTAGTAACAGCTGGAAGAGAGGGGGGGCTTCAAGGACCTGTTTAGGGTTTGGAGCAGGACACTTCAGAGTCATGTCCTTAGTAACAGCTGGGAGAGAGGGGGGGGGGCACAAGGACCTGTTTGGGGTTTGGAGCAGGACACTTCAGAGTCATGTCCTTAGTAACATCTGGGAGAGAGGGGGGGGGCACAAGGACCTGTTTAGGGTTTGGAGCAGGACACTTCAGAGTCATGTCCTTAGTAACATCTGGGAGAGAGGGGGGGGCTACAAGGATCTGTTTGGGGTTTGGAGCAGGACACTTCAGAGTCATGTCCTTAGTAACAGCTGGAAGAGAGGGGGGGCTACAAGGACCTGTTTGGGGTTTGGAGCAGGACACTTCAGAGACATGTCCTTAGTAACAGCTGGAAGAGAGGGGGGGGCTTCAAGGACCTGTTTAGGGTTTGGAGCAGGACACTTCAGAGTCATGTCCTTAGTAACATCTGGGAGAGAGGGGGGGGCTACAAGGATCTGTTTGGGGTTTGGAGCAGGACACTTCAGAGTCATGTCCTAAGTAACAGCTGGAAGAGAGGGGGGGCTACAAGGACCTGTTTGGGGTTTGGAGCAGGACACTTCAGAGTCATGTCCTTAGTAACAGCTGGAAGAGAGGGGGGGCTTCAAGGACCTGTTTAGGGTTTGGAGCAGGACACTTCAGAGTCATGTCCTTAGTAACAACTGGGAGAGAGGGGGGGGGGCACAAGGACCTGTTTGGGGTTTGGAGCAGGACACTTCAGAGACATGTCCTTAGTAACAGCTGGAAGAGAGGGGGGGCTTCAAGGACCTGTTTAGGGTTTGGAGCAGGACACTTCAGAGTCATGTCCTTAGTAACAACTGGGAGAGAGGGGGGGGGGCACAAGGACCTGTTTGGGGTTTGGAGCAGGACACTTCAGAGACATGTCCTTATATCTGAGATCTGTGATACGCATAAAGACAGTGCAACAGGAGAACTTTAATGTATTCTTATATATATATATATATATATATATATATATATGCAGAGTGTGTCTGTGGTTCAGTCTGTGTTTGTGTCTCCAGGCGGAGGGTCCTTCTTCACCAGGACCTCCATGTCTCCTCTGGTCTGTGAGATGGAGCTGCCGGACCTCCAGAGCTCTCTGGACCTGTATGACGACAACAACAAGTCCTGAGGGTTCCTGAGGGTTCCTGAGGGGTCCTGGGGGTTCCTGAGGGTTCCTGAGGGGTCCTGTGGGTTCCTGAGGGTTCCTGAGGGGTCCTGAGGGTTCCTGAGGGGTCCTGGGGGTTCCTGGGGGTTCCTGAGGGGTCCTGGGGGTTCCTGAGGGTTCCTGATGGTACTGATCCCATGGAAGAACTTCAAACAGCATTAAACCTTCAGCCTGGATCCAGGTCTCAGTTCAGACCCTGGTGACTTTGTTTTAACCAGAGCTGGATCCTTTAATCCAGAGAACTGTGGACCAGGAGGCAGAACCTAAACCCTGTTCCTGAGGCGGACCTGAATGTCATGTTGCTGTTGATTTCCTTGTGTTCTTGTGCTCCTGGAACAGGCCCTGCGTTCCTGAGGTTCCTCTCGAAGGTTCCTGAGCGCCTGAAACTGTTCTTAGGTCTCCGGAAGACTTTGGCCATTCCTTCAAAGGTTCCTGGAAAGGTCCTGAGTTTAAAAAATGTTTGCATAAAAAGGTCAAAAGTTCTTAACTTGGGTTCTGGAAAAGGGTTCCTGGGTTCTGGAAAAGGGTTCCTGGGTTCTGGAAAAGGGTTCCTGGGTTCTGGAAAAGGTTCTTAAGTTCCAGAAAACTGGTTTCTGGAAGAGTTCCCGAGCACGTGAAGAGGTTCTGTTGGGTTCAGCACAGAGGTTCTAAAACATCTCCCAGGTGATACAGATGTTCCTGGGTTCTCCATGACGTTTCAGGTCCTACAAAGGCTCCCTGACCAGAACTCTAACAGACCATCAGGACCAGAACCCCAACAGACCATCAGGACCAGAACTCTAACAGACCATCAGGACCAGAACCCCAACAGACCATCAGGAGCAGAACTCTAACAGACCATCAGGACCAGAACCCCAACAGACCATCAGGACCAGAACCCCAACAGACCATCAGGACCAGAACTCTAACAGACCATCAGGACCAGAACCCCAACAGACCATCAGGACCAGAACTCTAACAGACCATCAGGACCAGAACCCCAACAGACCATCAGGACCAGAACTCTAACAGACCATCAGGACCAGAACCCCAACAGACCATCAGGACCAGAACTCTAACAGACCATCAGGACCAGAACCCCAACAGACCATCAGGACCAGAACTCTAACAGACCATCAGGACCAGAACCCCAACAGACCATCAGGACCAGAACTCTAACAGACCCTCAGGACCAGAACTCTAACAGACCATCAGGACCAGAACCCCAACAGACCATCAGGACCAGAACTCTAACAGACCATCAGGACCAGAACCCCAACAGACCATCAGGACCAGAACTCTAACAGACCCTCAGGACCAGAACTCTAACAGACCATCAGGACCAGAACCCCAACAGACCATCAGGACCAGAACTCTAACAGACCCTCAGGACCAGAACTCTAACAGACCATCAGGACCAGAACCCCAACAGACCATCAGGACCAGAACTCTAACAGACCATCAGGACCAGAACCCCAACAGACCATCAGGACCAGAACTCTAACAGACCATCAGGACCAGAACCCCAACAGACCATCAGGACCAGAACTCTAACAGACCATCAGGACCAGAACCCCAACAGACCATCAGGACCAGAACTCTAACAGACCCTCAGGACCAGAACTCTAACAGACCATCAGGACCAGAACCCCAACAGACCATCAGGACCAGAACTCTAACAGACCCTCAGGACCAGAACTCTAACAGACCATCAGGACCAGAACCCCAACAGACCATCAGGACCAGAACCCCAACAGACCATCAGGACCAGAACCCCAACAGACCATCAGGACCAGAACTCTAACAGACCATCAGGACCAGAACCCCAACAGACCATCAGGACCAGAACTCTAACAGACCATCAGGACCAGAACTCTAACAGACCATCAGGACCAGAACCCCAACAGACCATCAGGACCAGAACTCTAACAGACCATCAGGACCAGAACTCTAACAGACCATCAGGACCAGAACCCCAACAGACCATCAGGACCAGAACTCTAACAGACCATCAGGACCAGAACTCTAACAGACCATCAGGACCAGAACTCTAACAGACCATCAGGACCAGAACTCTAACAGACCATCAGGACCAGAACCCCAACAGACCATCAGGACCAGAACCCCAACAGACCATCAGGACCAGAACCCCAACAGACCATCAGGACCAGAACCCCAACAGACCATAAGGACCAGAACTCTAACAGACCATCAGGACCAGAACCCCAACAGACCATCAGGACCAGAACCCCAACAGACCATCAGGACCAGAACCCCAACAGACCATAAGGACCAGAACTCTAACAGACCATCAGGACCAGAACCCCAACAGACCATCAGGACCAGAACTCTAACAGACCATCAGGACCAGAACTCTAACAGACCATCAGGACCAGAACTCTAACAGACCATCAGGACCAGAACTCTAACAGACCATCAGGACCAGAACTCTAACAGACCATCAGGACCAGAACTCTAACAGACCATCAGGACCAGAACTATAACAGACCATCAGGACCAGAACCCCAACAGACCATCAGGACCAGAACTCTAACAGACCCTCAGGACCAGAACCCCAACAGACCATCAGGACCAGAACCCCAACAGACCATCAGGACCAGAACTCTAACAGACCATCAGGACCAGAACTCTAACAGACCATCAGGACAAGAACTCTAACAGACCATCAGGACCAGAACTCTATCAGACCATCAGGACCAGAACCCCAACAGACCATCAGAACCAGAACTCTAACAGACCATCAGGACCAGAACCCCAACAGACCATCAGGACCAGAACCCCAACAGACCATCAGGACCAGAACTATAACAGACCATCAGGACCAGAACCCCAACAGACCATCAGGACCAGAACTATAACAGAACATCGGGACCAGAACCCCAACAGACCATCAGGACCAGAACTCTAACAGACCATCAGGACCAGAACTCTATCAGACCACCAGGACCAGAACTCTAACAGACCATCAGGACCAGAACTCTAACAGACCATCAGGACCAGAACCCCAACAGACCATCAGGACCAGAACCCCAACAGACCATCAGGACCAGAACCCCAACAGACCATCAGGACCAGAACTCTAACAGACCATCAGGACCAGAACTCTAACAGACCATCAGGACCAGAACTCTAACAGACCATCAGGACCAGAACTCTAACAGACCATCAGGACCAGAACCCCAACAGACCATCAGGACCAGAACTCTAACAGACCATCAGGACCAGAACCCCAACAGACCATCAGGACCAGAACTCTAACAGACCATCAGGACCAGAACCCCGACAGACCCAAGACAACCTAATGTTCCACGTCTGGAGCCCAGAGGTTCTTCAGAGGTCTGGACCTGAACAGAGTTAAACTCCTGTAGCAATAATTAGGTTTAAAGGAAAGGTCCAACACTTCAGAGAACCTCCTGTTAGCTGAGTCAGGTCTGTCCTCACAGAGCTGAGTCAGGTCTGTCCTCACAGTGCTGACTCAGGTCTGTCCTCACAGTGCTGAGTCAGGTCTGTCCTCACAGTGCTGACTCAGGTCTGTCCTCACAGAGCTGAGTCAGGTCTGTCCTCACAGAGCTGAGTCAGGTCTGTCCTCACAGTGCTGAGTCAGGTCTGTCCTCACAGAGCTGACTCAGGTCTGTCCTCACAGTGCTGACTCAGGTCTGTCCTCACAGTGCTGAGTCAGGTCTGTCCTCACAGTGCTGACTCAGGTCTGTCCTCAAAAAACGCTCCTCCTATTGGCTGACAGACCTGAGTCCTCTCCTCCTATTGGCTGACAGACCTGAGTCCTCTCCTCCTATTGGCTGACAGACTTGAGGCCCCTCCTCCTATTGGCTGACAGACAGGGGGTGGGCGTGTCTCTGAAGTGATGGACAGCTCCTTCATGTATTCTGCAGCTCTGAGTATACTGGCTCCTTATATAAACAGCATTATAGAATATACTGAATATAACCTCACTGTGTACTTCCCACATTAAAGTACTCTAACCTGCCGACGCCTCCAATTACTCTCCAGGTACTCAGTACAAGTACTCACCAAGTACTTAGTATACATACTCACCAAGTACACACTGCAAGTGCAGAGTACGCATACTCACCAAGTACTTAGTACACGTACTCAACAAGTACTCAGTACACGTACTCACCAAGTATACAGTACACATACTCACCAAGTACACACTGCAAGTACACATACTCACCAAGTACACACTGCAAGTAATCAGTACAAGTACCCACTGAAAGTAATCAGTACAAATACTCACCAAGTACTCAGTACACGTACTCAACAAGTACTCAGTACACGTACTCACCAAGTATACAGTACACATACTCACCAAGTACACACAGCAAGTAATCAGTACAAGTACCCACTGCAAGTAATCAATACAAATACCCACCAAGTACTCAGTATAAGTACTCAGCAAGTACTCACAGCGTGTACTTATCTGCATAGCTCTTGGTCTTCACTTAAAGGTGGGGAGGTCATTCACTTCAGAAACACTTAAAGGTGGGGTAGGTCATTCACTTCAGAAACACTTAAAGGTGGGGGAGGTCATTCACTTCAGAAACACTTAAAGGTGGGGTAGGTCATTCACTTCAGAAACACTTAAAGGTGGGGTAGGTCATTCACTTCAGAAACACTTAAAGGTGGGGTAGGTCATTCACTTCAGAAACACTTAAAGGTGGGGGAGGTCATTCACTTCAGAAACACTTAAAGGTGGGGTAGGTCATTCCCTTCAGAAACATTTATAGGTGGGGTAGGTAATTCCCTTCAGAAACACTTAAAGGTGGGGTAGGTCATTCACTTCAGAAACACTTAAAGGTGGGGAGGTCATTCACTTGAGAAACACTTAAAGGTGGGGTAGGTCATTCACTTCAGAAACACTTAAAGGTGGGGAGGTCATTCACTTCAGAAACACTTAAAGGTGGGGTAGGTCATTCACTTCAGAAACACTTAAAGGTGGGGGAGGTCATTCACTTCAGAAACACTTAAAGGTGGGGTAGGTAATTCCCTTCAGAAACACTTAAAGGTGGGGAGGTCATTCCCTTCAGAAACACTTAAAGGTGGGGGAGGTCATTCACTTCAGAAACACTTAAAGGTGGGGAGGTCATTCCCTTCAGAAACACTTAAAGGTGGGGGAGGTCATTCACTTCAGAAACACTTAAAGGTGGGGAGGTCATTCCCTTCAGAAACACTTAAAGGTGGGGTAGGTAATTCACTTCAGAAACACTTAAAGGTGGGGTAGGTAATTCCCTTCAGAAACACTTAAAGGTGGGGTAGGTAATTCACTTCAGAAACACTTAAAGGTGGGGTAGGTCATTCACTTCAGAAACACTTAAAGGTGGGGTAGGTCATTCACTTCAGAAACACTTAAAGGTGGGGGAGGTCATTCACTTCAGAAACACTTAAAGGTGGGGAGGTCATTCACTTCAGAAACACTTAAAGGTGGGGTAGGTCATTCACTTCAGAAACACTTAAAGGTGGGGTAGGTCATTCACTTCAGAAACACTTAAAGGTGGGGTAGGTCATTCACTTCAGAAACACTTAAAGGTAGGGTAGGTCATTCCCTTCAGAAACACTTAAAGGTGTGGTAGGTCATTCCCTTCAGAAACACTTAAAGGTGGGGGAGGTCATTCCCTTCAGAAACACTTAAAGGTGGGGGAGGTCATTCCCTTCAGAAACACTTAAAGGTGGAGTAGGTCATTCACTTCAGAAACACTTAAAGGTGGAGTAGGTCATTCACTTCAGAAACATTTAAAGGTGGGGAGGTCATTCCCTTCAGAAACACTTAAAGACGGGGGAGGTAATTCACTTCAGAAACACTTAAAGGTGGGGGAGGTAATTCACTTCAGAAACACTTAAAGGTGGGGTAGGTCATTCCCTTCAGAAACACTTAAAGGTGGGGTAGGTAATTCCCTTCAGAAACACTTAAAGGTGGGGGGGTCATTCACTTCAGAAACACTTAAAGGTGGGGTAGGTCATTCCCTTCAGAAACACTTAAAGGTGGGGAGGTCATTCACTTCAGAAACACTTAAAGGTGGGGTAGGTAATTCACTTCAGAAACACTTAAAGGTGGGGTGGGTCATTCACTTCAGAAACACTTAAAGGTGGGGTAGGTCATTCACTTCAGAAACACTTAAAGGTGGGGTAGGTCATTCCCTTCAGAAACACTTAAAGGTGGGGGAGGTCATTCACTTCAGAAACACTTAAAGGTAGGGTAGGTCATTCACTTCAGAAACACTTAAAGGTGGGGGAGGTCATTCACTTCAGAAACACTTAAAGGTAGGGTAGGTCATTCACTTCAGAAACACTTAAAGGTGGGGAGGTCATTCCCTTCAGAAACACTTAAAGGTAGGGTAGGTCATTCACTTCAGAAACACTTAAAGGTGGGGTAGGTAATTCACTTCAGAAACACTTAAAGGTGGGGGAGGTCATTCCCTTCAGAAACACTTAAAGGTGGAGGAGGTCATTCCCTTCAGAAACACTTAAAGGTGGGGTAGGTCATTCCCTTCAGAAACACTTAAAGGTGGGGTAGGTCATTCCCTTCAGAAACACTTAAAGGTGGGGTAGGTCATTCCCTTCAGAAACACTTAAAGGTGGGGTAGGTCATTCACTTCAGAAACACTTAAAGGTGGAGTAGGTGATTCACTTCAGAAACACTTAAAGGTGGGGGAGGTCATTCACTTCAGAAACACTTAAAGGTGGGGGAGGTCATTCACTTCAGAAACACTTAAAGGTGGGGGAGGTCATTCACTTCAGAAACACTTAAAGGTGGGGCAGGTCATTCACTTCAGAAACACTTAAAGGTGGGGGAGGTAATTCCCTTCAGAAACACTTAAAGGTGGGGTAGGTAATTCCCTTCAGAAACACTTAAAGGTGGGGGGGGTCATTCACTTCAGAAACACTTAAAGGTGGGGGAGGTTATTCCCTTCAGAAACACTTAAAGGTGGGGGAGGTAATTCCCTTCAGAAACACTTAAAGGTGGGGTAGGTCATTCCCTTCAGAAACACTTAAAGGTGGGGGAGGTCATTCACTTCAGAAACACTTAAAGGTGGGGTAGGTCATTCCCTTCAGAAACACTTAAAGGTGGGGAGGTCATTCCCTTCAGAAACACTTAAAGGTGGGGTAGGTAATTCACTTCAGAAACACTTAAAGGTGGGGTAGGTAATTCACTTCAGAAACACTTAAAGGTGGGGAGGTCATTCACTTCAGAAACACTTAAAGGTGGGGGAGGTCATTCACTTCAGAAACACTTAAAGGTGGGGGAGGTCATTCACTTCAGAAACACTTAAAGGTGGGGCAGGTCATTCACTTCAGAAACACTTAAAGGTGGGGGAGGTAATTCCCTTCAGAAACACTTAAAGGTGGGGTAGGTAATTCCCTTCAGAAACACTTAAAGGTGGGGGGGTCATTCACTTCAGAAACACTTAAAGGTGGGGGAGGTTATTCCCTTCAGAAACACTTAAAGGTGGGGGAGGTAATTCCCTTCAGAAACACTTAAAGGTGGGGTAGGTCATTCCCTTCAGAAACACTTAAAGGTGGGGTAGGTCATTCACTTCAGAAACACTTAAAGGTGGGGTATGTAATTCACTTCAGAAACACTTAAAGGTGGGGTAGGTCATTCACTTCAGAAACACTTAAAGGTGGGGGTAGGTCATTCCCTTCAGAAACACTTAAAGGTGGGGTAGGTCATTCACTTCAGAAACACTTAAAGGTGGGGTAGGTAATTCACTTCAGAAACACTTAAAGGTGGGGTAGGTCATTCACTTCAGAAACACTTAAAGGTGGGGTAGGTCATTCACTTCAGAAACACTTAAAGGTGGGGAGGTAATTCACTTCAGAAACACTTAAAGGTGGGGTAGGTCATTCACTTCAGAAACACTTAAAGGTGGGGAGGTAATTCACTTCAGAAACACTTAAAGGTGGGGTAGGTCATTCACTTCAGAAACACTTAAAGGTCGGGAGGTCATTCACTTCAGAAACACTTAAAGGTGGGGTAGGTCATTCACTTCAGAAACACTTAAAGGTGGGGTAGGTAATTCACTTCAGAAACACTTAAAGGTAGGGTAGGTAATTCACTTCAGAAACACTTAAAGGTGGGGTAGGTCATTCACTTCAGAAACACTTAAAGGTGGGGAGGTCATTCACTTCAGAAACACTTAAAGGTGGGGTAGGTAATTCACTTCAGAAACACTTAAAGGTGGGGGAGGTCATTCCCTTCAGAAACACTTAAAGGTGGAGGAGGTCATTCCCTTCAGAAACACTTAAAGGTGGGGTAGGTCATTCCCTTCAGAAACACTTAAAGGTGGGGTAGGTCATTCCCTTCAGAAACACTTAAAGGTGGGGGTAGGTCATTCACTTCAGAAACACTTAAAGGTGGAGTAGGTGATTCACTTCAGAAACACTTAAAGGTGGGGGAGGTCATTCACTTCAGAAACACTTAAAGGTGGGGGAGGTCATTCACTTCAGAAACACTTAAAGGTGGGGGAGGTCATTCACTTCAGAAACACTTAAAGGTGGGGCAGGTCATTCACTTCAGAAACACTTAAAGGTGGGGGAGGTAATTCCCTTCAGAAACACTTAAAGGTGGGGTAGGTAATTCCCTTCAGAAACACTTAAAGGTGGGGGGGTCATTCACTTCAGAAACACTTAAAGGTGGGGGAGGTTATTCCCTTCAGAAACACTTAAAGGTGGGGGAGGTAATTCCCTTCAGAAACACTTAAAGGTGGGGTAGGTCATTCCCTTCAGAAACACTTAAAGGTGGGGGAGGTCATTCACTTCAGAAACACTTAAAGGTGGGGGAGGTAATTCACTTCAGAAACACTTAAAGGTGGGGTAGGTAATTCACTTCAGAAACACTTAAAGGTGGGGAGGTCATTCCCTTCAGAAACACTTAAAGGTGGGGTAGGTAATTCACTTCAGAAACACTTAAAGGTGGGGTAGGTAATTCACTTCAGAAACACTTAAAGGTGGGGAGGTCATTCACTTCAGAAACACTTAAAGGTGGGGGAGGTCATTCACTTCAGAAACACTTAAAGGTGGGGGAGGTCATTCACTTCAGAAACACTTAAAGGTGGGGCAGGTCATTCACTTCAGAAACACTTAAAGGTGGGGGA
Organism: Champsocephalus gunnari; assembly: GCA_036324595.1. Taxonomy (NCBI): domain Eukaryota; kingdom Metazoa; phylum Chordata; class Actinopteri; order Perciformes; family Channichthyidae; genus Champsocephalus; species Champsocephalus gunnari. The sequence continues at coordinate 212,398 of CM070445.1, forward strand.
GGTAATTCCCTTCAGAAACACTTAAAGGTGGGGTAGGTAATTCCCTTCAGAAACACTTAAAGGTGGGGGGGTCATTCACTTCAGAAACACTTAAAGGTGGGGGAGGTTATTCCCTTCAGAAACACTTAAAGGTGGGGGAGGTAATTCCCTTCAGAAACACTTAAAGGTGGGGTAGGTCATTCCCTTCAGAAACACTTAAAGGTGGGGTAGGTCATTCACTTCAGAAACACTTAAAGGTGGGGTATGTAATTCACTTCAGAAACACTTAAAGGTGGGGTAGGTCATTCACTTCAGAAACACTTAAAGGTGGGGTAGGTCATTCCCTTCAGAAACACTTAAAGGTGGGGGAGGTCATTCACTTCAGAAACACTTAAAGGTGGGGGAGGTAATTCACTTCAGAAACACTTAAAGGTGGGGTAGGTAATTCACTTCAGAAACACTTAAAGGTGGGGAGGTCATTCCCTTCAGAAACACTTAAAGGTGGGGTAGGTAATTCACTTCAGAAACACTTAAAGGTGGGGTAGGTAATTCACTTCAGAAACACTTAAAGGTGGGGAGGTCATTCACTTCAGAAACACTTAAAGGTGGGGTAGGTAATTCACTTCAGAAACACTTAAAGGTGGGGTAGGTAATTCACTTCAGAAACACTTAAAGGTGGGGTAGGTAATTCACTTCAGAAACACTTAAAGGTGGGGTAGGTAATTCACTTCAGAAACACTTAAAGGTGGGGTAGGTAATTCACTTCAGAAACACTTAAAGGCGGGGGAGGTAATTCCCTTCAGAAACACTTAAAGGTGGGGTAGGTAATTCACTTCAGAAACACTTAAAGGTGGGGTAGGTAATTCACTTCAGAAACACTTAAAGGTGGGGTAGGTCATTCACTCCAGAAACACTTAAAGGTGGGGAGGTAATTCACTTCAGAAACACTTAAAGGTGGGGTAGGTCATTCACTTCAGAAACACTTAAAGGTGGGGTAGGTAATTCACTTCAGAAACACTTAAAGGTGGGGGAGGTAATTCCCTTCAGAAACACTTAAAGGTGGGGTAGGTAATTCACTTCAGAAACACTTAAAGGTGGGGGAGGTCATTCCCTTCAGAAACACTTAAAGGTGGGGGAGGTCATTCACTTCCGAAACACTTAAAGGTGGGGGAGGTCATTCCCTTCAGAAACACTTAAAGGTGGGGTAGGTAATTCCCTTCAGAAACACTTAAAGGTGGGGTAGGTCATTCCCTTCAGAAACACTTAAAGGTGGGGTAGGTAATTCACTTCAGAAACACTTAAAGGTGGGGAGGTCATTCCCTTCAGAAACACTTAAAGGTGGGGTGGGTAATTCACTTCAGAAACACTTAAAGGTGGGGTAGGTGATTCACTTCAGAAACACTTAAAGGTGGGGGAGGTCATTCACTTCAGAAACACTTAAAGGTAGGGGAGGTCATTCACTTCAGAAACACTTAAAGGTGGGGGAGGTCATTCACTTCAGAAACACTTAAAGGTGGGGTAGGTCATTCACTTCAGAAACACTTAAAGGTGGGGGAGGTCATTCACTTCAGAAACACTTAAAGGTAGGGGAGGTCATTCACTTCAGAAACACTTAAAGGTGGGGGAGGTCATTCACTTCAGAAACACTTAAAGGTGGGGGAGGTCATTCACTTCAGAAACACTTAAAGGTGGGGGAGGTCATTCACTTCAGAAACACTTAAAGGTGGGGTAGGTCATTCACTTCAGAAACACTTAAAGGTGGGGGAGGTCATTCACTTCAGAAACACTTAAAGGTGGGGAGGTCATTCACTTCAGAAACACTTAAAGGTGGGGGAGGTCATTCACTTCAGAAACACTTAAAGGTGGGGGAGGTCATTCACTTCAGAAACACTTAAAGGTAGGGGTAGGTAATTCACTTCAGAAACACTTAAAGGTGGGGTAGGTCATTCACTTCAGAAACACTTAAAGGTAGGGGTAGGTAATTCACTTCAGAAACACTTAAAGGTGGGGGTAGGTCATTCCCTTCAGAAACACTTAAAGGTGGGGGAGGTCATTCACTTCAGAAACACTTAAAGGTAGGGTAGGTAATTCACTTCAGAAACACTTAAAGGTGGGGTAGGTCATTCACTTCAGAAACACTTAAAGGTAGGGTAGATAATTCACTTCAGAAACACTTAAAGGTGGGGTAGGTCATTCCCTTCAGAAACACTTAAAGGTGGGGGAGGTCATTCACTTCAGAAACACTTAAAGGTAGGGTAGGTAATTCACTTCAGAAACACTTAAAGGTGGGGTGGGTCATTCACTTCAGAAACACTTAAAGGTGGGGTAGGTAATTCACTTCAGAAACACTTAAAGGTGGGGTAGGTAATTCACTTCAGAAACACTTAAAGGTGGGGTAGGTCATTCCCTTCAGAAACACTTAAAGGTGGGGTAGGTAATTCACTTCAGAAACACTTAAAGGTGGGGTAGGTCATTCCCTTCAGAAACACTTAAAGGTGGGGAGGTCATTCCCTTCAGAAACACTTAAAGGTAGGGTAGGTCATTCACTTCAGAAACACTTAAAGGTGGGGGAGGTCATTCACTTCAGAAACACTTAAAGGTGGGGAGGTCATTCCCTTCAGAAACACTTAAAGGTGGGGTAGGTAATTCCCTTCAGAAACACTTAAAGGTGGGGAGGTCATTCCCTTCAGAAACACTTAAAGGTGGGGTAGGTAATTCCCTTCAGAAACACTTAAAGGTGGGGTAGGTCATTCACTTCAGAAACACTTAAAGGTGGGGTAGGTAATTCCCTTCAGAAACACTTAAAGGTGGGGAGGTCATTCACTTCAGAAACACTTAAAGAGCCTGTGACACCATCCCAACAACTGTTGTGCAATGAAATATTGGTCTACTAGTAATCTCGAACCGTCAGTTTAAAAAAGAAAAAGCGATACCGTTCCGTTAAATATCAATAATTTCGAACATCGCGGGAAATTCCATCGACTCATTTTGAAGTTTTGGGGGAAGCCGGAAGTGACGTCGATGCGGGAACGCTTCGAGAGCCAAACACGGACAAAGTGTGTTGTCGTGCGTAGAAATGGTGAATTACTGAGATTAGGCACGTTAATAACGTTTTAATGAAGTCACTACAGTATATTCATATTTGTCAGTGCTTTCATGTCAATTCGGCGACATGAACATACATGATCGTGGTGAAGATGATGAAGATGATGATTACATTAGGATTACACATCGGGAGTGAGAGCTGCTGAATTTCCTCCCGTCGGATGTGATATAAAAACAAATCGATTATTTTTGTGGTTGTAAACTCAAGTGGATGAAACTACATTTATTAGTGCTTTCATGTCAATGCGGCGAACATATGATACATGAAGTGATCGCTTGTTTGAGCCGGTCTGCATTTCCTGATGAGAAAACAAACCGATGCTTTGTGTAGTTGTAGTACAACACAACAACATGGATTAAACGTGTGTTTTTTTACCACAATGTTGGGAAATTAATGGATAAAATGCACGGATTATTATTATTATTATTATTATTATTATTCCCACTCCGATCGGGACACTAGGTCCACCGTTTCCCCGCAGCGAGGCTCCCCCCGTTGACAGTTTACGTGGGCTGGGTGCGGTGGCGGACTGGCCATCGGGACGAATCCCGATGGGCCGGTACCGAAGTGGGCCGGTCGGATAAGTCACCAGCACATCCCCCATAGGCGGCGCGTGAGGCTCAGGCTTGAGAAGGCTAAATAACTTCTTTTACCTGACGCTGCCCGCCTCCGGCGTCTATAGAAAAGAGATGAACTCAGTGTGCGGAGTTTAAATCTCTCAAGTCATATTACAGGATAAAGGAAATACAGTTTAAACTGCCGTATGCAGAGAAGACGCCGACGTGTCGCACTTATCATTCATATCACATCATCACTCAGATCATCGATCATATAATATCATAATATATCATATATTTCCTGATCTGAGTCAGCTTCTCCAGCCTCATCTGGGCCGCGCAACACTCACAGCGTCACAGACTGGATGCAGAAGTATTATTTAACACATTATGTTGACGAAACACTCGAGACAAATGTAATTAAAGTCAGATCCACGCGTGTCTTAGACGTGAACGCGCTCTCAGCTGGAGAGAGAAACCCTGGCTTGATTTACCGAGTTGATAACCAGCGTCGTCGGACCGCTCAGCGAGATCTCGTTTGTTAGTTTGTTGTTGTTAGTTTGTTTGTTACTCAAACATATCCAGGGTCTGTTGAACTGGCTTCGTAGTACAGGGCACAGGTGGCTAGCAGCGCTAATGTCAAAGACACAGACATTATACATTATATTTGTATTTTACCAGGATGCAGTGACACACATATTTACATATTTACATTTACTATCTACAGCACCCGCCGCCCCTGACATCCCCCACTCCCCCCGTTGACAGCTTACTAGCGGTACCGAAGTGGGCCGGTCGAGAGTCCCGGGATGATTTGTAGTCCCATTCCACCACTGGCTCCATGACCATATGATCGCCCATATTGACGCACCTCATTCCTAAACTTCTAACAACAGATACAACATAAACCGATCCTTCAGCCTCATATGAGCTCTCAGACACGTTCAACATTAACCTGTCATCGCTGTCTGAGCTTGCTGCTGTGTGCGCCGTCGTGCGTTTACATCTGACTGTATATATATAAAGGTTTACATGCAGATGCTGGGATCCTGGACGGTGCAGCTGGAGCGCTGTGCCCGCAATGACTCACACATCATTTGGCGGGACTTGAAGAATCCGCGAGAAGATCCAGAAAATTGTCAACATTGAGATTAATGGTTATCAAAGTACAAATATCCAAAATCAGTTCAGTAACGGTTTTCAAGGGGACAATATGTACTCAGATGATGGGTTTGGATGATGGGGGAAAACCGTGTCACAGGCTCTTTAAAGGTGGGGGAGGTCATTCACTTCAGAAACACTTAAAGGTGGGGGAGGTCATTCACTTCAGAAACACTTAAAGGTGGGGTAGGTCATTCACTTCAGAAACACTTAAAGGTGGGGGAGGTCATTCACTTCAGAAACACTTAAAGGTGGGGAGGTCATTCACTTCAGAAACACTTAAAGGTGGGGTAGGTCATTCACTTCAGAAACACTTAAAGGTGGGGTAGGTAATTCCCTTCAGAAACACTTAAAGGTGGGGTAGGTCATTCACTTCAGAAACACTTAAAGGTGGGGAGGTCATTCCCTTCAGAAACACTTAAAGGTGGGGTAGGTCATTCACTTCAGAAACACTTAAAGGCGGGGTAGGTCATTCACTTCTCTGAGCAGTGAAAGTACGTACTGCCTGATCTCTGTGAGCAGTGAAAGTACGTACTGCCTGATCTCTGTGAGCAGTGAAAGTACGTACTGCCTGATCTCTCTGAGCAGTGAAAGTACGTACTGCCTGATCTCTGTGAGCAGTGAAAGTACGTACTGCCTGATCTCTGTGAGCAGTGAAAGTACATACTGCCTGACCTCTGTGAGCAGTGAAAGTACGTACTGCCTGATCTCTGTGAGCAGTGAAAGTACGTACTGCCTGACCTCTCTGAGCAGTGAAAGTACGTACTGCCTGATCTCTCTGAGCAGTGAAAGTACGTACTGCCTGACCTCTCTGAGCAGTGAAAGTACGTACTGCCTGATCTCTGTGAGCAGTGAAAGTACGTACTGCCTGACCTCTCTGAGCAGTGAAAGTACGTACTGCCTGACCTCTGTGAGCAGTGAAAGTACGTACTGCCTGATCTCTGTGAGCAGTGAAAGTACGTACTGCCTGACCTCTGTGAGCAGTGAAAGTACGTACAGCCTGATCTCTCTGAGCAGTGAAAGTACGTACTGCCTGACCTCTCTGAGCAGTGAAAGTACGTACTGCCTGATCTCTGTGAGCAGTGAAAGTACGTACTGCCTGATCTCTGTGAGCAGTGAAAGTACGTACTGCCTGACCTCTGTGAGCAGTGAAAGTACGTACAGCCTGATCTCTGTGAGCAGTGAAAGTACGTACTGCCTGACCTCTCTGAGCAGTGAAAGTACGTACTGCCTGATCTCTCTGAGCAGTGAAAGTACGTACTGCCTGACCTCTGTGAGCAGTGAAAGTACGTACTGCCTGATCTCTTTGAGCAGTGAAAGTACGTACTGCCTGATCTCTGTGAGCAGTGAAAGTACGTACTGCCTGACCTCTGTGAGCAGTGAAAGTACGTACTGCCTGATCTCTCTGAGCAGTGAAAGTACGTACTGCCTGACCTCTCTGAGCAGTGAAAGTACGTACTGCCTGATCTCTCTGAGCAGTGAAAGTACGTACTGCCTGACCTCTGTGAGCAGTGAAAGTACGTACTGCCTGATCTCTCTGAGCAGTGAAAGTACGTACTGCCTGACCTCTCTGAGCAGTGAAAGTACGTACTGCCTGATCTCTTTGAGCAGTGAAAGTACGTACTGCCTGATCTCTGTGAGCAGTGAAAGTACGTACTGCCTGATCTCTGTGAGCAGTGAAAGTACGTACTGCCTGATCTCTCTGAGCAGTGAAAGTACGTACTGCCTGATCTCTGTGAGCAGTGAAAGTACGTACTGCCTGACCTCTCTGAGCAGTGAAAGTACGTACTGCCTGATCTCTCTGAGCAGTGAAAGTACGTACTGCCTGACCTCTCTGAGCAGTGAAAGTACGTACTGCCTGACCTCTGTGAGCAGTGAAAGTACGTACTGCCTGACCTCTGTGAGCAGTGAAAGTACGTACTGCCTGATCTCTCTGAGCAGTGAAAGTACGTACTGCCTGACCTCTGTGAGCAGTGAAAGTACGTACTGCCTGACCTCTCTGAGCAGTGAAAGTACGTACTGCCTGACCTCTCTGAGCAGTGAAAGTACGTACTGCCTGATCTCTCTGAGCAGTGAAAGTACGTACTGCCTGACCTCTGTGAGCAGTGAAAGTACGTACTGCCTGATCTCTGTGAGCAGTGAAAGTACGTACTGCCTGATCTCTGTGAGCAGTGAAAGTACGTACTGCCTGACCTCTGTGAGCAGTGAAAGTACGTACTGCCTGATCTCTCTGAGCAGTGAAAGTACGTACTGCCTGATCTCTGTGAGCAGTGAAAGTACGTACTGCCTGATCTCTCTGAGCAGTGAAAGTACGTACTGCCTGACCTCTCTGAGCAGTGAAAGTACGTACTGCCTGACCTCTGTGAGCAGTGAAAGTACGTACTGCCTGACCTCTGTGAGCAGTGAAAGTACGTACTGCCTGATCTCTGTGAGCAGTGAAAGTACGTACTGCCTGACCTCTGTGAGCAGTGAAAGTACGTACTGCCTGACCTCTCTGAGCAGTGAAAGTACGTACTGCCTGATCTCTGTGAGCAGTGAAAGTACGTACTGCCTGATCTCTCTGAGCAGTGAAAGTACGTACTGCCTGACCTCTCTGAGCAGTGAAAGTACGTACTGCCTGATCTCTGTGAGCAGTGAAAGTACGTACTGCCTGACCTCTGTGAGCAGTGAAAGTACGTACTGCCTGACCTCTCTGAGCAGTGAAAGTACGTACTGCCTGACCTCTGTGAGCAGTGAAAGTACGTACTGCCGGAGGTCGCATGCTGTGCTTTCATTAGATGAGCAAGTGCAGGACCGTCTCAGGGAAGAAAGCTTTCGATGTGCAGCTCCACTGACTTGGAACAGTCTGCACACAGAAAGGAACATTACCAAGCTGGTGCCACTCCATGTTTAAAGCTGGGTTGGATGCTGCTCACTCAGAAGCTGCTGGTACCTGGACATGTGGACAGACACCGTCCTCTAGTTCAGAGCTGAAGGAGCGGCCCTGAAGAACCGTCATCGCAGGGAAACTAAAGAGACTAACATATTGTGTGGAGCAGATTGACTGTGACGAGGCAGCCGGTGAGTGTTTGAGCAACACATCCGAACCTCTGCAGGGGAAGCCCACCGGGGGGGCCGAGCAGACCTGAGTCCAGAAGACCTCTCAGGATGACTAGAGACCTGCTCACAGTCCAACACAGATAACGGGCTCAGCAGAATCTGATATGGGCCATTCTCCCAGACCAGCATCCACGATGTTCCTGGAGCAAACCAGCACCGCAGCAAAGGACAGGCGACAGCAGCAGCGTGGAGGCGCTCCGGTCCCTCCGTGGTATCCCCGGGGTGGAAGCAGGCCTCTGCGACAGCAGAACCAGGACAGGTGGGAGCAGAACCAGGACAGGTGGGAGCAGGCCTCTGCGACAGCAGAACCAGGACAGGTGGGAGCAGGCTCTGCGACAGCAGAACCAGGACAGGTGGGAGCAGGCCTCTGCGACAGCAGAACCAGGACAGGTGGGAGCAGGCCTCTGCGACAGCAGAACCAGGACAGGTGGGAGCAGGCCTCTGCGACAGCAGAACCAGGACAGGTGGGAGCAGGCTCTGCGACAGCAGAACCAGGACAGTTCACGGAAACAACGGATTATGAGGAGAAATGATATCATGAAAGTTACGGTGCTTATTAAGCTTTTTAAAACGTAGGTGGTGAGTTGCAAAGTGCTTTGTTCTGAACGTTCATCAGTATTATAACAAAGAGAGAAATGTGAACGTTAGTTTTCACTGAAATGATCAAATAAAGTCTCTCAGTCTTCTCTGAGCTGTGTGGGGGTTTGTTCAGCTTCTAAAGATGTCTGAATGGTGATACACACAGAGACAGATGTTCAGGACTAACGTTCATAATAAATACATCTGTAATGATTTAAGATCTTTAGTTCATACAATCATACGTATTGGGATCATTGGTATTAATGTGGACCGGAGGGAGAGAGAGGGGAGGGGAGAGAGAGAGGGAGAGAGAGGGAGAGAGAGGGGAGGGGAGACGAGCAGAAGATAGAATCTGTTTCTCTGTTGTCTCGTTCACAAAGCAAAGCAGCAGCATCAGAGCACGGAGCAGAGTCTCTGGATGAGTTCACAGCAGTCCCTCGTTCTTATTGAGCATCCATGTTTGTAGTCCGCTGTATAGAGAACTGTGGTTTCCATGGTTACCCACAGCAGCAGACGCACATTCAGGACGTCCGCTGGCGCATCAGAAACACGTGGATAGTGAAGTGCAGTCGATTCTCTAAAGCACCGCAGTCTCTTCTCCTAAGTCCTTCCTCTGTTGATCCGAGGACCGGCAGATACATTCAAAAGAAATCGCGGACCGGTTGTCAATTTGGTTTAGTTTGTATGATTTACGGATAACAAGGAGAAGACGCATTATGAAGGAGATGTCCGGTCGCCAGGGTGTGTGTGTCACTGGTGTTTGTTTTCAGAAGATATGATTATTACATTTCATCACATCACATTTAGCTGAGGCTTTCATCCAGAGCGACTCAATCAGTGCGTTCCACCAGGAAGACACGACCTAGAGGAAACAGAATCATAAAGTACATCAGGTTTCATAGAGCCAAGCATTTCAAGTGCTACTCAACTGGCTTTAGAGGAGCCAGCCCTTTGTTAGTATATAAGTCCTTTGTTAGTATATAAGTGCTTTGTTAGTATATAAGTGCTTTGTTAGTATATAAGAGCTTTGTTAGTATATAAGCCCTTTGTTAGTATATAAGAGCTTTGTTAGTATATAAGAGCTTTGATAGTATATAAGAGCTTTGTTAGTATATAAGTGCTTTGTTAGTATATAAGTGCTTTGTTAGTATATAAGAGCTTTGTTAGTATATAAGTGCTTTGTTAGTATATAAGTGCTTTGTTAGTATATAAGTGCTTTGTTAGTAGTTCTATCCTCGAGGTGGAGTCAGAGAGAGATGAGCTTCAGTCTGGAAGGTGTGTGAGCTTTCTGCTGTCCTGATGTCAGTGGGAGCTCATTCCACCATCTTGGAGCCAGGACAGCAAACCCACGTGTTCCTGCTGATGGGAACTTGGGTCCCCCTCGCAGCGAGGGTGCAGCGAGTCGTCTGGCTGATGCAGAGCGGAGTGCACGTGCTGGGGTGCACGGTTTAACCATGTCCTGGATGTAGGAAGGGCCAGATCCATTCGCAGCATGGTACGCAAGCACCAGGGTCTTGAAGTGGATTCTAGCAGTTACCGGAAGCCAGTGGAGGAGCGGAGGAGCGGCGTGGTGTGGAACATTCAGGAAGGTTGAAGACCAGACGAGCCGCTGCATTCTGGGTGAGAGAGGTCGGAGGGCACATGCAGGTAGACCAGCAGGAGGGAGCTGCAGTAGTCTAGTGAGGTGACGAGAGCCTGGACCAGAACCTGCGTGGCTCTCTGGGTCAGCTGGGGACGCGTCCTCCTGATGCTGGAGAGCGTGTATCTGCAGCAGCGGGTTGGAGCAGCGATGTTTGCAGTGAAGGACAGGTTGTTATCTAGGGTCTCTCCCAGAGTCCTTGCAGTCTGAGTCGGGGAAACAACAGAGGGTGCCGATGTTGATCGTCAGGACGAGAGAGGGACGATCTTTTCCCGGAAGGAAAAGCAGTTCAGTTTTGTCGAGGTTGAGCTTGAGGTGATGAGCAGACATCCACTGAGAGATGTCAGCTAGACGAGACGGAGTCTACGTCCCGCTGCCTCCTGGTGCTGCTCCTCTCAGAGGCGGAGTCTACGTCCCGCTGCCTCCTGGTGCTGCTCCTCTCAGAGGCGGAGTCTACGTCCTGCTGCCTCCTGGTGCTGCTCCTCCCAGAGGCGGAGTCTACGTCCCGCTGCCTCCTGGTGCTCCTCCTCTCAGAGGCGGAGTCTACGTCCCGCTGCCTCCTCCTGCTGCTCCTCCCAGAGGCGGAGTCTACGTCCCGCTGCCTCCTGGTGCTGCTCCTCCCAGAGGCGGAGTCTACGTCCCGCTGCCTCCTGGTGCTGCTCCTCCCAGAGGCGGAGTCTACGTCCCGCTGCCTCCTGGTGCTGCTCCTCCCAGAGGCGGAGTCTACGTCCCGCTGCCTCCTGGTGCTGCTCCTCCCAGAGGCGGAGTCTACGTCCCGCTGCCTCCTGGTGCTGCTCCTCCTCCCAGAGGCGGAGTCTACGTCCCGCTGCCTCCTGGTGCACCTCCTCCCAGAGGCGGAGTCTACGTCCCCCTGCCTCCTGGTGCACCTCCTCCCAGAGGCGGAGTCTACGTCCCCCTGCCTCCTGGTGCTGCTCCTCCCAGAGGCGGAGTCTACGTCCCGCTGCCTCCTGGTGCTGCTCCTCCCAGAGGCGGAGTCTACGTCCCGCTGCCTCCTGGTGCTGCTCCTCCCAGAGGCGGAGTCTACGTCCCGCTGCCTCCTGGTGCTGCTCCTCCCAGAGGCGGAGTCTACGTCCCGCTGCCTCCTGGTGCTGCTCCTCCCAGAGGCGGAGTCTACGTCCCGCTGCCTCCTGGTGCTGCTCCTCCCAGAGGCGGAGTCTACGTCCCGCTGCCTCCTGGTGCTGCTCCTCCCAGAGGCGGAGTCTACGTCCCGCTGCCTCCTGGTGCTGCTCCTCCCAGAGGCGGAGTCTACGTCCCGCTGCCTCCTGGTGCTGCTCCTCCCAGAGGCGGAGTCTACGTCCCGCTGCCTCCTGGTGCTGCTCCTCCTCCCAGAGGCGGAGTCTACGTCCCGCTGCCTCCTGGTGCACCTCCTCCCAGAGGCGGAGTCTACGTCCCGCTGCCTCCTGGTGCACCTCCTCCCAGAGGCGGAGTCTACGTCCCGCTGCCTCCTGGTGCACCTCCTCCCAGAGGCGGAGTCTACGTCCCGCTGCCTCCTCCTGCTGCTCCTCCCAGAGGCGGAGTCTACGTCCCGCTGCCTCCTGGTGCTGCTCCTCCCAGAGGCGGAGTCTACGTCCCGCTGCCTCCTGGTGCTGCTCCTCCCAGAGGCGGAGTCTACGTCCCGCTGCCTCCTGGTGCTGCTCCTCCCAGAGGCGGAGTCTACGTCCCGCTGCCTCCTGGTGCTGCTCCTCTCAGAGGCGGAGTCTACGTCCCGCTGCCTCCTGGTGCTGCTCCTCCCAGAGGCGGAGTCTACGTCCCGCTGCCTCCTGGTGCTGCTCCTCCCAGAGGCGGAGTCTACGTCCCGCTGCCTCCTGGTGCTGCTCCTCCCCAGAGGCGGAGTCTACGTCCCGCTGCCTCCTGGTGCTGCTCCTCCCAGAGGCGGAGTCTACGTCCCGCTGCCTCCTGGTGCTGCTCCTCCCAGAGGCGGAGTCTACGTCCCGCTGCCTCCTGGTGCTGCTCCTCCCAGAGGCGGAGTCTACGTCCCGCTGCCTCCTGGTGCTGCTCCTCCCAGAGGCGGAGTCTACGTCCCGCTGCCTCCTGGTGCTGCTCCTCCCAGAGGCGGAGTCTACGTCCCGCTGCCTCCTGGTGCTGCTCCTCCCAGAGGCGGAGTCTACGTCCCGCTGCAGCCATCTCATGAAGTGAAGGAGCCTTCTATCAAACAGCAGCAGATACCGCGAGAGTCCCGGACATGAATCCATAGATCAAGGCAGACTGGTACTCTCCTGTTTTGCTTAAACAAATAGCTCTACACGCCTGGCCGACATGTCCTTCAAATGAAGTCAGAGTTTGAAATATATCTCAAATAATGTATGCATTTCCCCACAGGAACACAACAGTCTGTGATCAAGCGGGTGTCTCCCGTGCGCTCCTCTTCCTACTGGCGCACCGGCACGAGAGGCTGAGACCAGGCTGAGCCGCCGAATCCCTCGGAACATCATAAAAGCCATTTTCAACGGTTTTCTGGTGAAAGATTAACTAGCTAAGAAATAATATGACTGGTATATGTGCAAAAATTAAACACTTTTTTAAAAAAATATTATGATAAAATATTTGTAGGCCTGTATATTTAGAATTCTGCAAATATTACGATAAACTCACAGCTATTTCGCGGCCCGGCAGTAACACCTCCGCGGCCCGGTACCGGTCCGCACACCGGGGGTTGGGAACCCCTGCTCTAAAGTACCGCAGTCTCTTCTCCTAAATCCTTTTGAATTCTCCTATCCACTATCCCTTAACCCCGTGACGTTTCACTCAGAGGTCAAGGGATAGACGTTTTTGGATTATCCGACCGCAACCCTGGATGTGGGCCCACAGAGCATGCGCAGTGGAGTTTCCCCTTAAACCCCGCCTCTGATCACCCGCTCTGTCAGTCAGAGGAATGGAGAGATTAAATAACTCTAATTCAGCGTTAGGTGCATCGTACAGTACTCTAATGATTTAAATAAGGGAAATACAATCATTCATACCGTGGAGTTTATTTAGTTTAAAACAAATCATCCGCTGATTAACACACGTGTCTCTCTCTCAGTGTAAGGCAACAGCGTCCCGAAGCTGTGGTTCCGCCGTTTCACCGCTCCGGACATTCAACGGGGTGGATGTTGTTCATTTCTTTCTCTTTTATTCAATAACATACTTCCTGGGGGGCTGGATTCATTCCATAGGTACATGACGTAATGACGCAGCGTGACGTGGTGACGCCGCGCCAGACCCGGAAGTGATGTTTAGTCAGCTGACTGAAAACAACAACAACATCAGAGGAGCTCCGGGAAAATAACGGCAATACTGCTCCTTCCTCCCGGCGATACTGCTCCTTCCTCCCGGGAATACTGCTCCTAAGTACCGGGGATACTGCTCCTTCCTCCCGGCGATACTGCTCCTTCCTCCCGGGAATACTGCTCCTAAGTACCGGGGATACTGCTCCTTCCTCCCGGCGATACTGCTCCTTCCTCCCGGGAATACTGCTCCTAAGTACCGGGGATACTGCTCCTTCCTCCCGGCGATACTGCTCCTTCTTAGTACCGGGGATACTGCTCCTTCCCCCGGGGGTCTCAGAGTGGTCCTGCTCCCTGGTTCTCCCCCTCCTCTCGATGTGGATCCCCCCGGAGGAGGTGCTGCTGGCCGGGCCTCTGTGGGTCTCTGAGCGGGCAAACCCCTTCTTCATCCTGCAGAGGAGGAGAGGACATGGCCGAGGAGGGGGGCTGTCCGGTGAGTACAAGTACTCAGATATTCCACTTCAGTAAAAGTAGAGTACACGGAAAAGTACTGCATTCATGTTCCTCAACTTAAAGTAGAAAAGTGTTATCATCAACATCTAGGGAAAGTAGCGACGGTGCAGATTGGTCCATTTCAGAACAACATGTTTAATGATGATCTTCATCAAAGTGTTCTCAAAGCTGGTGAAGTACTTTGTGTACTGTTACTAAATACTGAGTACTGCCCCTGTGCTCTGCAGGTGGTGTAAATACTAAGTACTGCCCCTGTGCTCTGCAGGTGGTGTAAATACTAAGTACTGCCCCTGTGCTCTGCAGGTGGTGTAAATACTAAGTATTGCCCCTGTGCTCTGCAGGTGGTGTAAATACTAAGTACTGCCCCTGTGCTCTGCTGGTGGTGTAAATACTAAGTACTGCCCCTGTGCTCTGCAGGTGGTGTAAATACTAAGTACTGCCCCTGTGCTCTGCAGGTGGTGTAAATACTAAGTACTGCCCCTGTGCTCTGCAGGTGGTGTAAATACTAAGTACTGCCCCTGTGCTCTGCAGGTGGTGTAAATACTAAGTATTGCCCCTGTGCTCTGCAGGTGGTGTAAATACTAAGTACTGCCCCTGTGCTCTGCTGGTGGTGTAAATACTAAGTACTGCCCCTGTGCTCTGCAGGTGGTGTAAATACTAAGTACTGCCCCTGTGCTCTGCAGGTGGTGTAAATACTAAGTATTGCCCCTGTGCTCTGCAGGTGGTGTAAATACTAAGTACTGCCCCTGTGCTCTGCTGGTGGTGTAAATACTAAGTACTGCCCCTGTGCTCTGCTGGTGGTGTAAATACTAAGTATTGCCCCTGTGCTCTGCAGGTGGTGTAAATACTAAGTACTGCCCCTGTGCTCTGCAGGTGGTGTAAATACTAAGTACTGCCCCTGTGCTCTGCAGGTGGTGTAAATACTAAGTATTGCCCCTGTGCTCTGCAGGTGGTGTAAATACTAAGTACTGCCCCTGTGCTCTGCAGGTGGTGTAAATACTGAGTACTGCCCCTGTGCTCTGCAGGTGGTGTAAATACTAAGTACTGCCCCTGTGCTCTGCAGGTTGTGTAAATACTAAGTACTGCCCCATGCTCTGCAGGTGGTGTAAATACTAAGTATTGACCCAGTGCTCTGCAGGTGGTGTAAATACTAAGTATTGCCCCTGTGCTCTGCAGGTGGTGTAAATACTAAGTATTGCCCCTGTGCTCTGCAGGTGGTGTAAATACTAAGTATTGCCCCTGTGGTCTGCAGGTGGTGTAAATACTAAGTACTGCCCCTGTGCTCTGCTGGTGGTGTAAATACTAAGTACTGCCCCTGTGCTCTGCAGGTGGTGTAAATACTAAGTACTGCCCCTGTGCTCTGCTGGTGGTGTAAATACTAAGTATTGCCCCTGTGGTCTGCAGGTGGTGTAAATACTAAGTATTGCCCCTGTGCTCTGCTGGTGGTGTAAATACTAAGTACTGCCCCTGTGCTCTGCAGGTGGTGTAAATACTAAGTACTGCCCCTGTGCTCTGCAGGTGGTGTAAATACTAAGTACTGCCCCTGTGCTCTGCAGGTGGTGTAAATACTAAGTACTGCCCCTGTGCTCTGCAGGTGGTGTAAATACTAAGTACTGCCCCTGTGCTCTGCAGGTGGTGTAAATACTAAGTACTGCCCCTGTGCTCTGCAGGTGGTGTAAATACCGAGTACTGCCCCTGTGCTCTGCAGGTGGTGTAAATACTAAGTACTGCCCCTGTGCTCTGCAGGTTGTGTAAATACTAAGTACTGCCCCATGCTCTGCAGGTGGTGTAAATACTAAGTATTGACCCAGTGCTCTGCAGGTGGTGTAAATACTAAGTATTGCCCCTGTGCTCTGCAGGTGGTGTAAATACTAAGTATTGCCCCTGTGCTCTGCAGGTGGTGTAAATACTAAGTATTGCCCCTGTGGTCTGCAGGTGGTGTAAATACTAAGTACTGCCCCTGTGCTCTGCTGGTGGTGTAAATACTAAGTACTGCCCCTGTGCTCTGCAGGTGGTGTAAATACTAAGTACTGCCCCTGTGCTCTGCTGGTGGTGTAAATACTAAGTATTGCCCCTGTGGTCTGCAGGTGGTGTAAATACTAAGTATTGCCCCTGTGCTCTGCTGGTGGTGTAAATACTAAGTACTGCCCCTGTGCTCTGCAGGTGGTGTAAATACTAAGTACTGCCCCTGTGCTCTGCAGGTGGTGTAAATACTAAGTATTGCCCCTGTGGTCTGCAGGTGGTGTAAATACTAAGTACTGCCCCTGTGCTCTGCTGGTGGTGTAAATACTAAGTATTGCCCCTGTGGTCTGCAGGTGGTGTAAATACTAAGTATTGCCCCTGTGCTCTGCAGGTGGTGTAAATACTAAGTGCTGACCCTGTGCTCTGCAGGTGGTGTAAATACTAAGTACTGCCCCTGTGCTCTGCTGGTGGTGTAAATACTAAGTATTGCCCCTGTGGTCTGCAGGTGGTGTAAATACTAAGTATTGCCCCTGTGCTCTGCTGGTGGTGTAAATACTAAGTACTGCCCCTGTGCTCTGCAGGTGGTGTAAATACTAAGTACTGCCCCATGCTCTGCAAGGTGGTGTAAACACTAAGTACTGCCCCATGCTCTGCAAGGTGGTGTAAATACTAAGTACTGCCCCATGCTCTGCAAGGTGGTGTAAATACTAAGTACTGCCCCATGCTCTGCAGGTGGTGTAAACACTAAGTACTGCCCCATGCTCTGCAGGTGGTGTAAATACTAAGTACTGCCCCATGCTCTGCAGGTGGTGTAAATACTAAGTACTGCCCCATGCTCTGCAAGGTGGTGTAAACACTAAGTACTGCCCCATGCTCTGCAAGGTGGTGTAAATACTAAGTACTGCCCCATGCTCTGCAGGTGGTGTAAACACTAAGTACTGCCCCATGCTCTGCAGGTGGTGTAAACACTAAGTACTGCCCCATGCTCTGCAGGTGGTGTAAATACTAAGTATTGCCCCATGCTCTGCAAGGTGGTGTAAATACTAAGTACTGCCCCATGCTCTGCAGGTGGTGTAAATACTAAGTATTGCCCCATGCTCTGCAGGTGGTGTAAATACTAAGTACTGCCCCATGCTCTGCAGGTGGTGTAAACACTAAGTACTGCCCCATGCTCTGCAGGTGGTGTAAATACTAAGTACTGCCCCATGCTCTGCAGGTGGTGTAAACACTAAGTACTGCCCCATGCTCTGCAGGTGGTGTAAACACTAAGTACTGCCCCATGCTCTGCAGGTGGTGTAAATACTAAGTACTGCCCCTGTGCTCTGCAGGTGGTGTAAATACTAAGTACTGCCCCTGTGCTCTGCAGGTGGTGTAAATACTAAGTACTGCCCCTGTGCTCTGCAGGTTGTGTAAATACTAAGTACTGCCCCATGCTCTGCAGGTGGTGTAAATACTAAGTATTGACCCAGTGCTCTGCAGGTGGTGTAAATACTAAGTATTGCCCCTGTGCTCTGCAGGTGGTGTAAATACTAAGTATTGCCCCTGTGCTCTGCAGGTGGTGTAAATACTAAGTATTGCCCCTGTGGTCTGCAGGTGGTGTAAATACTAAGTACTGCCCCTGTGCTCTGCTGGTGGTGTAAATACTAAGTACTGCCCCTGTGCTCTGCAGGTGGTGTAAATACTAAGTACTGCCCCTGTGCTCTGCTGGTGGTGTAAATACTAAGTATTGCCCCTGTGGTCTGCAGGTGGTGTAAATACTAAGTATTGCCCCTGTGCTCTGCTGGTGGTGTAAATACTAAGTACTGCCCCTGTGCTCTGCAGGTGGTGTAAATACTAAGTACTGCCCCTGTGCTCTGCAGGTGGTGTAAATACTAAGTACTGCCCCTGTGCTCTGCAGGTGGTGTAAATACTAAGTACTGCCCCTGTGCTCTGCAGGTGGTGTAAATACTAAGTACTGCCCCTGTGCTCTGCAGGTGGTGTAAATACTAAGTACTGCCCCTGTGCTCTGCAGGTGGTGTAAATACTAAGTATTGCCCCTGTGCTCTGCTGGTGGTGTAAATACTAAGTACTGCCCCTGTGCTCTGCAGGTGGTGTAAATACTAAGTACTGCCCCTGTGCTCTGCAGGTGGTGTAAATACTAAGTACTGCCCCTGTGCTCTGCAGGTGGTGTAAATACTAAGTACTGCCCCTGTGCTCTGCAGGTGGTGTAAATACTAAGTACTGCCCCTGTGCTCTGCAGGTGGTGTAAATACCGAGTACTGCCCCTGTGCTCTGCAGGTGGTGTAAATACTAAGTACTGCCCCTGTGCTCTGCAGGTTGTGTAAATACTAAGTACTGCCCCATGCTCTGCAGGTGGTGTAAATACTAAGTATTGACCCAGTGCTCTGCAGGTGGTGTAAATACTAAGTATTGCCCCTGTGCTCTGCAGGTGGTGTAAATACTAAGTATTGCCCCTGTGCTCTGCAGGTGGTGTAAATACTAAGTATTGCCCCTGTGGTCTGCAGGTGGTGTAAATACTAAGTACTGCCCCTGTGCTCTGCTGGTGGTGTAAATACTAAGTACTGTCCCTGTGCTCTGCAGGTGGTGTAAATACTAAGTACTGCCCCTGTGCTCTGCTGGTGGTGTAAATACTAAGTATTGCCCCTGTGGTCTGCAGGTGGTGTAAATACTAAGTATTGCCCCTGTGCTCTGCAGGTGGTGTAAATACTAAGTATTGCCCCTGTGGTCTGCAGGTGGTGTAAATACTAAGTACTGCCCCTGTGCTCTGCTGGTGGTGTAAATACTAAGTATTGCCCCTGTGGTCTGCAGGTGGTGTAAATACTAAGTATTGCCCCTGTGCTCTGCAGGTGGTGTAAATACTAAGTGCTGACCCTGTGCTCTGCAGGTGGTGTAAATACTAAGTACTGCCCCTGTGCTCTGCTGGTGGTGTAAATACTAAGTACTGCCCCTGTGCTCTGCAGGTGGTGTAAATACTAAGTACTGCCCATGCTCTGCAGGTGGTGTAAATACTAAGTACTGCCCATGCTCTGCAGGTGGTGTAAATACTAAGTACTGCCCATGCTCTGCAGGTGGTGTAAATACTAAGTATTGCCCCATGCTCTGCAGGTGGTGTAAATACTAAGTACTGCCCCATGCTCTGCAGGTGGTGTAAATACTAAGTGCTGCCCCATGCTCTGCAGGTGGTGTAAATACTAAGTACTGCCCCTGTGCTCTGCAGGTGGTGTAAATACTAAGTACTGCCCCATGCTCTGCAAGGTGGTGTAAACACTAAGTACTGCCCCATGCTCTGCAAGGTGGTGTAAATACTAAGTACTGCCCCATGCTCTGCAAGGTGGTGTAAATACTAAGTACTGCCCCATGCTCTGCAGGTGGTGTAAACACTAAGTACTGCCCCATGCTCTGCAGGTGGTGTAAATACTAAGTACTGCCCCATGCTCTGCAGGTGGTGTAAATACTAAGTACTGCCCCATGCTCTGCAGGTGGTGTAAACACTAAGTACTGCCCCATGCTCTGCAGGTGGTGTAAACACTAAGTACTGCCCCATGCTCTGCAGGTGGTGTAAATACTAAGTATTGCCCCATGCTCTGCAAGGTGGTGTAAATACTAAGTACTGCCCCATGCTCTGCAGGTGGTGTAAATACTAAGTATTGCCCCATGCTCTGCAGGTGGTGTAAATACTAAGTACTGCCCCATGCTCTGCAGGTGGTGTAAACACTAAGTACTGCCCCATGCTCTGCAGGTGGTGTAAATACTAAGTACTGCCCATGCTCTGCAGGTGGTGTAAATACTAAGTACTGCCCATGCTCTGCAGGTGGTGTAAATACTAAGTACTGCCCATGCTCTGCAGGTGGTGTAAATACTAAGTATTGCCCCATGCTCTGCAGGTGGTGTAAATACTAAGTACTGCCCCATGCTCTGCAGGTGGTGTAAATACTAAGTGCTGCCCCATGCTCTGCAGGTGGTGTAAATACTAAGTACTGCCCCTGTGCTCTGCAGGTGGTGTAAATACTAAGTACTGCCCCATGCTCTGCAAGGTGGTGTAAACACTAAGTACTGCCCCATGCTCTGCAGGTGGTGTAAATACTAAGTACTGCCCCATGCTCTGCAAGGTGGTGTAAATACTAAGTACTGCCCCATGCTCTGCAGGTGGTGTAAACACTAAGTACTGCCCCATGCTCTGCAGGTGGTGTAAATACTAAGTACTGCCCCATGCTCTGCAGGTGGTGTAAATACTAAGTACTGCCCCATGCTCTGCAGGTGGTGTAAACACTAAGTACTGCCCCATGCTCTGCAGGTGGTGTAAACACTAAGTACTGCCCCATGCTCTGCAGGTGGTGTAAATACTAAGTATTGCCCCATGCTCTGCAAGGTGGTGTAAATACTAAGTACTGCCCCATGCTCTGCAGGTGGTGTAAATACTAAGTATTGCCCCATGCTCTGCAGGTGGTGTAAATACTAAGTACTGCCCCATGCTCTGCAGGTGGTGTAAACACTAAGTACTGCCCCATGCTCTGCAGGTGGTGTAAATACTAAGTACTGCCCCATGCTCTGCAGGTGGTGTAAACACTAAGTACTGCCCCATGCTCTGCAGGTGGTGTAAACACTAAGTACTGCCCCATGCTCTGCAGGTGGTGTAAATACTAAGTACTGCCCCTGTGCTCTGCAGGTGGTGTAAATACTAAGTACTGCCCCATGCTCTGCAGGTGGTGTAAACACTAAGTACTGCCCCATGCTCTGCAGGTGGTGTAAACACTAAGTATTGCCCCATGCTCTGCAGGTGGTGTAAACACTAAGTATTGCCCCATGCTCTGCAGGTGGTGTAAATACTAAGTACTGCCCCTGTGCTCTGCAGGTGGTGTAAACACTAAGTACTGCCCCATGCTCTGCAGGTGGTGTAAACACTAAGTACTGCCCCATGCTCTGCAGGTGGTGTAAACACTAAGTACTGCCCCATGCTCTGCAGGTGGTGTAAACACTAAGTACTGCCCCATGCTCTGCAGGTGGTGTAAACACTAAGTACTGCCCCATGCTCTGCAGGTGGTGTAAACACTAAGTACTGCCCCATGCTCTGCAGGTGGTGTAAACACTAAGTATTGCCCCATGCTCTGCAGGTGGTGTAAACACTAAGTACTGCCCCATGCTCTGCAGGTGGTGTAAACACTAAGTACTGCCCCATGCTCTGCAGGTGGTGTAAACACTAAGTACTGCCCCATGCTCTGCAGGTGGTGTAAACACTAAGTACTGCCCCATGCTCCTCAGGTCTGCTGGTGGGCACCCTGGACGTGGTTCTGGACTCCAGCGCCCGGGTCGCTCCCTATCGGATCCTCCTGCAGACGGCCGGCGCTCAGATCTACTGGAACATCGCGAGCGGTGTGTTGAAGCCATTTTGCATTTCTGTCTTATTTACATTTATAATGAAACGTTGTGAATGTGAGGTTTCATTGTTTACATGTGTCTTTGTTTTGATTGATGCCAACGATCAAAGCATCGTCATGGTGACGTCATGTGGGCGGGGTTTGGGCCTCTAACAGACACCAGGTGCTCACGACGAGTGGCAGGCGAGCTGCTGACCGCACGAAGGAGACCGCGTGTGTGGGTTAATTGAGACCTTGGCTGTGTCTTGCAGGCTCGTCCAGGAAGGAGATCACGGAGCACTGGGATTGGCTGGAGTCAAACCTGCTGCAGACCATCTCCATCTTTGACAACGACGAAGACGTCACCACCTTCGTCAAGGGAAAGATCTCAGTATGTCACTTCCTGTTTACTTGCTCAGGTCTCTCTTCCTGTGTGTCACCCTTTCAGTGAGTGATGTCACTTCCTGCAGGGCATCATCGCAGAGGAGAACCGACTGAAGCAGGGCGAGCAGCAGCAGGAGGAGGACTGTGGGAAGTTCCGGGAGGCGGAGCTGAAGATGAGGAGGCTGTTCGGGATGCCGGAGGAAGAGAAGCTGGTCAACTACTACTCCTGCAGCTTCTGGAAGGGAAGGGTGCCGCGGCAGGGCTGGCTCTACCTGTCCGTCAACCACCTGTGCTTCTACTCCTTCCTGCTGGGCAAGGAGGGTACGGCCGGCCAATCACAGGCCAGAGTTCTTTCATATCGTTTAAACAGTGAAACAGAAACAGGAAGCAGCTGATGTATCTCTGTCTCTCAGGGTCAGGGTTGTGTAGCTGATGTATCTCTGTCTCTCAGGGTCAGGGTTGTGTAGCTGATGTATCTCTGTCTCTCAGGGTCAGGGTTGTGTAGCTGATGTATCTCTGTCTCTCAGGGTCAGGGTTGTGTAGCTGATGTATCTCTGTCTCTCAGGGTCAGGGTTGTGTAGCTGATGTATCTCTGTCTCTCTCAGGGTCAGGGTTGTGTAGCTGATGTATCTCTGTCTCTCAGGGTCAGGGTTGTGTAGCTGATGTATCTCTGTCTCTCAGGGTCAGGGTTGTGTAGCTGATGTATCTCTGTCTCTCAGGGTCAGGGTTGTGTAGCTGATGTATCTCTATCTCTCAGGGTCAGGGTTGTGTAGCTGATGTATCTCTCTCTCTCAGGGTCAGGGTTGTGTAGCTGATGTATCTCTGTCTCTCAGGGGTCAGGGTTGTGTAGCTGATGTATCTCTGTCTCTCAGGGTCAGGGTTGTGTAGCTGATGTATCTCTGTCTCTCTCAGGGGTCAGGGTTGTGTAGCTGATGTATCTCTGTCTCTCAGGGTCAGGGTTGTGTAGCTGATGTATCTCTGTCTCTCTCAGGGTCAGGGTTGTGTAGCTGATGTATCTCTGTCTCTCTGCGGGGTCAGGGTTGTGTAGCTGATGTATCTCTGTCTCTCTGCGGGGTCAGGGTTGTGTAGCTGATGTATCTCTGTCTCTCCGGGTCAGGGTTGTGTAGCTGATGGATCTCTGTCTCTCAGGGTCAGGGTTGTGTAGCTGATGTATCTCTGTCTCTCTCAGGGTCAGGGTTGTGTAGCTGATGTATCTCTGTCTCTCTGCGGGGTCAGGGTTGTGTAGCTGATGTATCTCTGTCTCTCTGCGGGGTCAGGGTTGTGTAGCTGATGTATCTCTGTCTCTCTGCGGGGTCAGGGTTGTGTAGCTGATGGATCTCTGTCTCTCAGGGTCAGGGTTGTGTAGCTGATGTATCTCTGTCTCTCAGGGTCAGGGTTGTGTAGCTGATGTATCTCTGTCTCTCCGGGTCAGGGTTGTGTAGCTGATGGATCTCTGTCTCTCAGGGTCAGGGTTGTGTAGCTGATGTATCTCTGTCTCTCAGGGTCAGGGTTGTGTAGCTGATGTATCTCTGTCTCTCTCAGGGTCAGGGTTGTGTAGCTGATGTATCTCTGTCTCTCCGGGTCAGGGTTGTGTAGCTGATGGATCTCTGTCTCTCAGGGTCAGGGTTGTGTAGCTGATGTATCTCTGTCTCTCAGGGTCAGGGTTGTGTAGCTGATGTATCTCTGTCTCTCCGGGTCAGGGTTGTGTAGCTGATGGATCTCTCTCTCTCAGGGTCAGGGTTGTGTAGCTGATGGATCTCTGTCTCTCTGCGGGGTCAGGGTTGTGTAGCTGATGTATCTCTGTCTCTCTGCGGGGTCAGGGTTGTGTAGCTGATGGATCTGTGTCTCTCTGCGGGGTCAGGTTTGTGTAGCTGATGTCTCTGTCTCTCTGCGCCTCAGTGACCCTGGTGGCGCAGTGGTCGGAGGTGACCCAGCTGGAGAAGAACGCCACGCTGGTGTTTCCAGAAAGTGTTCGAGTCCGCACGCGCATCACCGAGTATTTCTTCTCCATGTTTCTCAACATCAACGACACCTTCAAGCTGATGGAGCAGCTCGCCAACATGGCCATGCGGCAGCTTCTGGACAACGAGGCTTTCGCCGCCGACCGCTCGCTTCCCAAGCCCTGCAAGACGCTGAGGAACGTCTCTGCTCTCAAGAGGTCTCACTCTGTTCAGATTCACATGTTCAGTTATGAAGACTCCCTCTGACCTTTGACCTCTGAGCTGTTTTCCGTCCTGCAGGGATCTGGACGCCCGGGCGAAGAACGAGCGTTACCGCGCGATGTTCCGGCTGACGCAGGACGAGCGTCTGGACGGACACACGGACTGCACCCTGTGGGCGCCGTTCGCCAAGATGCACGTGGTGGGACAGCTGTTCATCTCCAACAACTACATCTGTTTCAACAGCAGAGAAGAAGACCTGTGTCAGCTGATCATCCCCCTGAGAGAGGTAAACAGGAAGTCAGCTGATCCTCCCCCTGAGAGAGGTAAACAGGAAGTCAGCTGATCCTCCCCCTGAGAGAGGTAAACAGGAAGTCAGCTGATCATCCCCCTGAGAGAGGTAAACAGGAAGTCAGCTGATCATCCCCCTGAGAGAGGTAAACAGGAAGTCAGCTGATCCTCCCCCTGAGAGAGGTAAACAGGAAGTCAGCTGATCCTCCCCCTGAGAGAGGTAAACAGGAAGTCAGCTGATCCTCCCCCTGAGAGAGGTAAACAGGAAGTCAGCTGATCATCCCCCTGAGAGAGGTAAACAGGAAGTCAGCTGATCCTCCCCCTGAGAGAGGTAAACAGGAAGTCAGCTGATCATCCCCCTGAGAGAGGTAAACAGGAAGTCAGCTGATCATCCCCCTGAGAGAGGTAAACAGGAAGTCAGCTGATCCTCCCCCTGAGAGAGGTAAACAGGAAGTCAGCTGATCCTCCCCCTGAGAGAGGTAAACAGGAAGTCAGCTGATCCTCCCCCTGAGAGAGGTAAACAGGAAGTCAGCTGATCCTCCCCCTGAGAGAGGTAAACAGGAAGTCAGCTGATCCTCCCCCCCAGAGAGGTAAACAGGAAGTCAGCTGATCATCCCCCCAGAGAGGTAAACAGGAAGTCAACTGATCCTCCCCCTGAGAGAGGTAAACAGGAAGTCAGCTGATCCTCCCCCTGAGAGAGGTAAACAGGAAGTCAGCTGATCCTCCCCCTGAGAGAGGTAAACAGGAAGTCAGCTGATCCTCCCCCTGAGAGAGGTAAACAGGAAGTCAGCTGATCCTCCCCCTGAGAGAGGTAAACAGGAAGTCAGCTGATCCTCCCCCTGAGAGAGGTAAACAGGAAGTCAGCTGATCCTCCCCCTGAGAGAGGTAAACAGGAAGTCAGCTGATCCTCCCCCTGAGAGAGGTAAACAGGAAGTCAGCTGATCCTCCCCCTGAGAGAGGTAAACAGGAAGTCAGCTGATCCTCCCCCTGAGAGAGGTAAACAGGAAGTCAGCTGATCATCCCCCCAGAGAGGTAAACAGGAAGTCAGCTGATCCTCCCCCTGAGAGAGGTAAACAGGAAGTCAGCTGATCCTCCCCCCCAGAGAGGTAAACAGGAAGTCAGCTGATCCTCCCCCTGAGAGAGGTAAACAGGAAGTCAGCTGATCCTCCCCCTGAGAGAGGTAAACAGGAAGTCAGCTGATCCTCCCCCTGAGAGAGGTAAACAGGAAGTCAGCTGATCATCCCCCTGAGAGAGGTAAACAGGAAGTCAGCTGATCCTCCCCCTGAGAGAGGTAAACAGGAAGTCAGCTGATCATCCCCCTGAGAGAGGTAAACAGGAAGTCAGCTGATCATCCCCCTGAGAGAGGTAAACAGGAAGTCAGCTGATCCTCCCCCTGAGAGAGGTAAACAGGAAGTCAGCTGATCCTCCCCCTGAGAGAGGTAAACAGGAAGTCAGCTGATCCTCCCCCTGAGAGAGGTAAACAGGAAGTCAGCTGATCCTCCCCCTGAGAGAGGTAAACAGGAAGTCAGCTGATCATCCCCCCGAGAGAGGTAAACAGGAAGTCAGCTGATCCTCCCCCTAAGAGAGGTAAACAGGAAGTCAGCTGATCCTGCTGGTGGAGTCAGGTGGAGCAGCAGGTGGAGCAGCCTCGCTGTGTGGAGGGGGAGGGGCTTGATAAGCCCCTCCCCCTCCACACTAGTTGGTTTGGAACAGCACTTAATGTGGCGGACCCTCCCCGCGAACGCGCAAACGGAGGGGTAGTGTGTAGGGGGCGGTTTGGAATTGGGCCTCAGTTACCCATGATGCTCTTTACCCATGATGCTCTTTACCCATGATGCTCTTTACCCATGATGCTTTGCTGCAGGTGTCGGTGGTTGAGAAGGCAGACAGCAGCAGCATCCTGCCGTGTCCCGTCTCCATCAGCACCAAGAACAAGACCAACTTCCTGTTCGCTAACCTCAAAGACAGAGACTTCCTGCTCCAGCGGATCTCCGACTTCCTGCAGCGGACCCCCGACAGCAGCGGGGGGGAAACCAGCCCCCTGATTGGGCCCCTGGTGGGTCCTGAATCCATACTGTTTCTGAGGGGTCAGCTGACAGGAAGTAGATCTCTCACAGTGCTTCTGTTTCCTGTCCTCAGGATTCCTCATCTGAGTCCGTCCTCATTGGCCGACATTACCACCCTGACCTGCCGACAGCCAATCAGGGTCTCCTGAGGCTCTACCAGACCGGGGCCCCCGAGGACCTTGGGCCCAAAGCCGTGAGTTCAAGTCCCTCAGGAGGACCCTTAGATCCTGAGGACCCTTAGATCCTGAGGACCCATAGATACTGAGGACCCTTAGATCCTGAGGACCCTTAGATCCTGAGGACCCTTAGATCCTGACCCATAGATACTGAGGACCCTTAGATACTGAGGACTCTTAGATCCTGAGGACCCTTAGTTACTGAGGACCCTTAGATACTGAGGACCCTTAGATACTGAGGACCCTTAGTTACTGAGGACTCTTAGATCCTGAGGACCCTTAGTTACTGAGGACCCTTAGATACTGAGGACCCTTAGATACTGAGGACCCTTAGATACTGAGCCATAGATACTGAGGACCCTTAGATCCTGAGGACCCTTAGATACTGAGGACCCTTAGATACGAGGACCCTAGATCCGAGAACCCTTAGATTCTGAGGACTCTTATATCCTGAGGACCCTTAGATACTGAGGACCCTTAGATACTGACCCATAGATACTGAGGACCCTTAGATCCTGAGAACCCTTAGATCCCGAGGACCCTTAGATCCTGAGGACCCTTAGATACTGACCCATAGATACTGAGGACCCTTAGATACTGAGGACTCTTAAATACTGAGGACTCTTAGATCCTGAGGACCCTTAGATACTGACCCTTAGATCCTGAGGACCCTTAGATACTGAGGACCCTTAGATACTGAGGACCCTTAGTTACTGAGGACCCTTAGATACTGAGGACTCTTAGATCCTGAGGACCCTTAGATACTGACCCTTAGATCCTGAGGACCCTTAGTTACTGAGGACCCTTAGATACTGAGGACCCTTAGATACTGAGGACCCTTAGTTACTGAGGACTCTTAGATCCTGAGGACCCTTAGTTACTGAGGACCCTTAGATACTGAGGACCCTTAGATACTGAGGACCCTTAGATACTGAGGACCCTTAGATACTGAGGAACCTTAGTTACTGAGGACCCTTAGTTACTGAGGAACCTTAGTTACTGAGGACCCTTAGTTACTGAGGACCCTTAGATACTGAGGAACCTTGTGGCTTAGTACGGTATGGTTAGGGCGGGCTCACTTTGTGCTGCGTTTCCATTACGGAGCGTCCGCACTACAGCTCCAAAAGACAGCTTGGAGCTGGGCGTGTCTGGAGCTTGGGGATTTTATTCAAGCAACACGACCAACAACCAATCACATGAATCTCCCGCCCCCGACATACAGAGCAAAAACCCCGGGGATTTTATGCGAGCAATATATAAACTCCCCAAACAGGCGAAACCCTACCAGTTCCCCCACTGTCTCTGCCACCTCCCTCCATGCTGGCTCCTCCGGTTTGTGTCCCGGTAGGTGAAGAGGGTCTGGTCATACACAACCGGGTGATTGCTACGGCGATAGTTAGTTTCTCCTCCGACTTGTTTTGAAATATAGAAATGAACGGCGGGATATCTCTCCCAGCTTAGACGCGCTTTGATTGGCTACGGCTTCAGCTGTCAGGTTTTGGGAAACGGGATTTGATTGGCTGGCGCTGGCTCCTCCGGCGTCTCAGGCGTCAGAAGTTGAACATTGTTCAACTTCTGACGCCGGAGACGGGACCGCTCTGCAACCCACAATTCAGTTCGGCGAAAAAGCGCGGCTACGTGACGTCACCCCGTTGAAAGTGAATGGGCAGATTGGAGCTGCTTGGAGCTTTAGACGCTGTCAACGCTGTAGTGTGGACGGGCCGTTACAATTTAGCAACTTGGGTAGTAACTATAGTAACGCAGTGTAGGCGGGGCGATCGGCGGGTGGAGCGACGCTGCGTAAAACTGCTGTGACTTCATCTTCAATGCGAACCGCAAAACCAAAACATCAGCCGTTAGCTGTCTGCGTCATGGCGAATACTGGTTTATGTATGTCTGTATTGGGTTGGATACATACCGAGTCCGGTTAGTTAGAACCACGAATTAATGCTTTGACACGTCTGCAGACAGACGGCAGAGAAACACCTTTTAAAATGCGTGTTTTCTGAATGGAGATCGGATCGACCAGGCTAAGCTAACGTTGTATATGCCCCAGAGATGGAGCACTCGAGTCCTGGACTCGCACTCGAGTGCTGATTTTCGGACTCGTGACTCGACTCGGACACTGATTTACGCGACTCGGACTTGGACTCGTGAATTCTCGCGTACGCTGACTCGGACTTGGACTCGTAAATTCTCGCGCACGCTGACTCGGACCCGGACTCGTGAATTTCCTCCCCCACGTTGACTCGGACTCGACTCGTACATTGACGCTCCGACTCGGACTCAAGCAAGTTTTCTCTGGAGTCCGATGTCCTCTGTCCTGGCGTGTGCACCTGCGAGGCGAGTTCACGGACTGGGCTGTTCCGGTCTAGAGATGGAGACACACCCCGCATCGTGCTGGATGCTTTCACACATTCTGCTTCCACATGGGAAAGAGCAGCATGCTCGTTATGTGGAAACAAGGTTGAAGAGAAGGCTCCGTAGCTCATGACTCTAAGGATCGGGTTCAGGCATAGAGGCCGAACTCGATCATCAGAGTCTTTCATGTCAAACCTGTATTTAACCAGATTGGTCCCATTGAGATCATACATCTCTTTTTCAGGGAGACCTGCAGCATACAGGTTCCACATGAAACAATAAAACACATCATACATTATATTTACAGGACACATAGTTATAGACGTTTACAAGTGCCCATTGTATCAGCAAGCATTTCATTTACCCTAGCTTTAAAGACATGCAGAGGGAATGACCTTGGTTTGATCCACATCAGAAGAAGCTTGAGTTCAGAGCGCTGAGTCTGAGTAGTGTTAGAAGCAGCCTGTGATGTAACACCAGCTCCTGACTGAGGGACCTGCTCAGAACATCACGGGATCATCCGCATGATGTGAAGTAGCTCCATCCACATGTTCCCCTGAGCTGCTGATGCAGATGGAGAATACAAGTATTTAGTCAGCCACCAACTGTGCAAGTTCTCCCACTTAAAAAGATGAGAGGCCTGTAATTGTCATCCTCGGTACACCAGTGGCCTTTTCTCCCGGAGGCCGAGGGAGCCGGCTTCCCCTGTTTTTGGATTGTAGTTATAATTTTAATAAATAAATAAAAACACTTCGTTTAGTTTCGGTCATGCTGCGTGTGCTGCCGGCCCGCCTCTCCCCGTTCGCATTGAGTGCTTACAAAGAGTGAAACAGCGCCCCTCTACATGTTGTGGTGAAACAGTAGATTGCACTCTCTGTTAATAATAATAATAATAAATTAATTTTATATAGCGCTTTTCTGAACCCAAAGACGCTTTACATTTGGGAGGGAGGGTAGACAAACAAACCAAAGACAAAACCAAAAAGAAAAGCAGTCAGCAGTTGCGAGAGGAGGCCAGCCGAAACTGGCTTCCCTTGGTGAAAACAAATGGAGGGATTGACCAATCAGACGAGGCTCACGTCATGGCCCTGCCAACCTGTGATTGGTCAGGGCCATGTCAAGGGAAGCCAGAGGCGGCTGGCTTCCCTTGCCTCACAATCCAATCAAATCTCATCAACTTAGTGTTGCAGTGAGGCGTCCTGAAACCCGGAAGTAAGCTGCGCTCGGGTTCCCTCCACAGAGAGCAACGGGTTTCTCCAGAGGCTTTAGGAACAGAGCTGGAAATCAGGGCAGTGGGAAACGAACCTGTTAGATAAATGCACCCTCCCTTCCTGGCCCGAGAACCATGATGTTATGGGACCAGAAAAACTGTGAATTAGGACCCGCTAGCCGGTACTAGGCCAAGTGGAAACGCAAAAACAGGCCCCGCACGGCTCAGCACGCTTAAAGCGAGCTACCCGCTGTAGTGGAAATACTGAGGACCCTCAGATGCTGACCCTCAGATACTGAGGGCCCTCAGATATCAAGGACAGGACCCTCAGATACTGAGGACCCTCAGATATCAAGGACAGGACCCTCAGATACTGAGGACCCTCAGATATCAAGGACAGGACCTTTAGATACTGAGGACCCTCAGATATCAAGGACAGGACCCTCAGATACTGAGGACCCTCAGATATCAAGGACAGGACCTTTAGATACTGAGGACCCTCAGATATCAAGGACAGGACCCTCAGATACTGAGGGCCCTCAGATATCAAGGACAGGACCCTCAGATACTGAGGACCCTCAGATATCAAGGACAGGACCTTTAGATACTGAGGACCCTCAGATATCAAGGACAGGACCCTCAGATACTGAGGGCCCTCAGATATCAAGGACAGGACCCTCAGATACTGAGGACCCTCAGATACTGAGGACCCTCAGATATCAAGGACAGGACCTTTAGATACTGAGGACCCTCAGATATCAAGGACAGGACCCTCAGATACTGAGGACCTTTAGATTCTGAGGACCCTCAGATACCAAGGACAGGACCCTCAGATACTGAGGACCTTTAGATACTGACCCTCAGATACTGAGGACCCTCAGATACCAAGGACAGGACCCTCAGATACTGACCCTCAGATACTGAGGACCAGACTTACCCTCAGATGAAGGAGAGGATGAAGGAGGAGGCTTGGAACATCCACTTCTCAGAGTTTGGTCGAGGAGTCTGCATGTACCGGACCTCCAGAACCAGAGAGCTGGTCCTGAACGGGATCCCAGAGAACCTGAGGGGGGAGCTGTGGATGCTGTTCTCTGGTGAGCGCTCACTCGCTCATTCGGAGCACGGAGCTCGTACCGGAGCTGCGTTGGTGTGAATGAGGTATCACTCTCTCCTCACCCTTTCACAGGAGCTCAGAATGAGATGTCGTCCCACCCCGGTTACTATGGTGACCTGGTGGAGGCGGCGATGGGGGTTGGCTCTGTGGTTTCCGTGGTGACGGAGGAGATCGAGAGGGACCTTCATCGATCGATGCCCGAACACCGAGCCTTCCAGAACCAGACGGGCATCTCTGCGCTGCGCCGCGTCCTGACCGCGTACGCCCACCGAAACCCAGGCATCGGGTACTGCCAGGTACTAATGATACTACGTAGAGTACTACATCCAGGTACTAATACTACATCCAGTACTACAGCCAGGTACTAATACTACATCCAGTACTACATCCAGGTACTAATACTACATCCAGTACTACATCAAGGTACTAATACTACATCCAGTACTACATCAAGGTACTAATACTACATCCAGTATTACAGCCAGGTACTAATACTACATCCAGTACTACATCCAGGTACTAATACTGCATACAGTACTACATCCAGGTACTAATACTATATAAAATATTACATCCAGGTACTAATACTATATAAAGTACTACATCCAGGTACTAATACTACATCCAGGTACTAATACTATATAAAGTACTACATCCAGGTACTAATGCTGCTGTTGTCCTCAGGCGATGAACATCGTCACCTCGGTGCTGCTGCTCTTCTCTCCAGAGGAGCAGGCGTTCTGGCTGCTCGTGGCTCTGTGCGAGCGCATGCTGCCAGACTACTACAACACAAGAGTTACAGGTACATATACACACCTACACTCACCAGCCCCTCCATCAGGTACACCTCGCTGGGGTGGACCCCCAGACCGGAGCAGCTGCATCACGCCTCCACCCAGGGCTGCTGCCTCTCTATTATATATAATGAGATGTGATGCGTTCAGGGGCCCTGGTGGATCAGGGGCTGCTGGCTGCTGCCTCTCTATTATATATAATGAGATGTGATGCGTTCAGGGGCCCTGGTGGATCAGGGGCTGCTGGCTGCTGGCTCTCTATTATATATAATGAGATGTGATGCGTTCAGGGGCCCTGGAGGATCAGGGGCTGCTGGCTGCTGGCTCTCTATTATATATAATGAGATGTGATGCGTTCAGGGGCCCTGGTGGATCAGGGGCTGCTGGCTGCTGGCTCTCTATTATATATAATGAGATGTGATGCGTTCAGGGGCCCTGGTGGATCAGGGGCTGCTGGCTGCTGCCTCTCTATTATATATAATGAGATGTGATGCGTTCAGGGGCCCTGGTGGATCAGGGGCTGCTGGCTGCTGCCTTTCTATTATATATAATGAGATGTGATGCGTTCAGGTACCCTGGTGGATCAGGGGCTGCTGGCTGCTGCCTTTCTATTATATATAATGAAATGTGATGCGTTCAGGTACCCTGGTGGATCAGGGGCTGCTGGCTGCTGCCTTTCTATTATATATAATGAGATGTGATGCGTTCAGGGGCCCTGGTGGATCAGGGGCTGCTGGCTGCTGCCTCTCTATTATATAATGAGATGTGATGCGTTCAGGGGCCCTGGTGGATCAGGGGGTGTTCGAGGAGCTGACCAGAGCCTTCCTGCCCCCCCTGTACGAGCACATGAGGGATCTGGGGGTGATCTCCACCATCAGCCTCTCCTGGTTCCTCACCCTCTTCCTGTCTGTGATGCCCTTTGACAGCGCCGTGCTGCTGGTGGACTGCTTCTTCTACGAGGGCATCAAGGTCACCTTCCAGGTACAGAGCATCATGGGAGCTGTAGTCCTCAGAAAGCAGGGCATCATGGGAGCTGGAGTCCTGAGTTTTGGCAGCTCCTGACATATGTCCCTCTTCCTGCAGGTGGCGCTGGCGGTGCTGCACGACAACATGGAGGCTCTGCTGTCCTGCAGCGACGAGGGGGAGGCCATGACCGTCCTGGGGAGGTGAGGTGAGGGGAGGGGAGGTGAGGTGAGTGGAAGGGAGGGGAGGGGAGTGGAAGGGAGGTGAGGTGAGGTGAGGGGAGGGGAGGTGAGGTGAGGTGAGGTGAGGTGAGGGGAGGGGAGGTGAGGTGAGGGGAGGGGAGGGGAGGGGAGGTGAGGTGAGGTGAGGGGAGGGGAGGGGAGTGGAAGGGAGGGGAGGTGAGGGGAGGGGAGGGGAGTGGAAGGGAGGGGAGGTGAGGTGAGGGGAGGGGAGGGGAGGGGAGTGGAAGGGAGGGGAGGTGAGGTGAGGTGAGGTGAGGTGAGGTGAGGGGAGGGGAGGGGAGGGGAGGTGAGGTGAGGTGAGGTGAGGGGAGGTGAGGTGAGGTGAGGGGAGGGGAGGTGAGGGGAGGGGAGGTGAGGTGAGGGGAGGGGAGGTGAGGTGAGGTGAGGTGAGGGGAGGGGAGGTGAGGGGAGGTGAGGTGAGGGGAGGGGAGGGGAGTGGAAGGGAGGTGAGGGGAGTGGAAGGGAGGTGAGGGGAGGGGAGGTGAAGTGAGGTGAGGGGAGGGGAGGTGAAGTGAGGTGAGGTGAGGGGAGGGGAGTGGAAGGGAGGTGAGGTGAGGGGAGGGGAGGGGAGTGGAAGGGAGAGGAGGTGAGGTGAGTGGAAGGGAGTGGAGGTGAGTGGAAGAGAGGGGAGGTGAGTGGAAGAGAGGGGAGGTGAGTGGAAGAGAGGGGAGGGGAGGGGAAGGGAGGGGAAGGGGCTGTTAACACTCATTATTACATGGCTTAGTTGAATACTCGATTCTGATTGGTCAATTCAGAACACGTGACACGTTGTTAATACCGAACAGACAGACTGCTGTCAAGGACTTATTGGCTGTTGCTAAGGACGCTCACATCTTCAGAAAGAAGTCCGGTCGATTGAACTGAATGCAGTTTGCTTTTGGAACTGGGACAAGAGCACAGCGGAGAAGTGACGGGCAGACACCCTCCTGTCACGCAGCGGTCCAGACACAGACATCAGACGGCGACACATGTTCAGTGAGCAGTTCCTCTGGCATCAGGGCGGGGTATCTAGATGCTCTCCAAGGTCTGACGTCATGCAGTGTGCTACCTTTAAAGCAAGCAGCGATGTTTTCAGATCTGTGATCAGAAAGCTCCTCAAAAGCGCTATCGAAGCACTTCCTGCCGTTGCTACGTTAGTTCAAACGGTACCAACGGACTATTTTTCTTAGCGGATGCATGTACATTTAAATCAATACAACTATTTTTTAAATCAATGAAATCATTTTCTAAATCCATAAAAGCATTTCAATTAATATTGGGAGTCATAACGTTACTTTGTTGAGAATGTGGCCGTGTGATAAGCGGGATGATGTGCTGCCGATCTGGATCCCTCCGCTTCGCGTCGGGCTCCTGATCGGCCTGTTCCCCGCCGCGTCGCAGCACATCATTACGTAGGCGCGTTTGAGACGAGCGAGACCTGCGCAGTTGCGATCAACGTCTTGCTCGTGCGTTGATGGGTAGTCATTGTGTCGACTTGCTCTGGAGGCTCGCCTCATACTGCTGTGTGTATCTAGTGTATTATTACACACTGTACATACTGCTCACAGGCTGCTGTGTGTATCTAGTGTATTATTACACACTGTACATACTGCTCACAGGCTGCTGTGTGTATCTAGTGTATTAATACACACTGTTCATACTGCTCACAGGCTGCTGTGTGTATCTAGTGTATTAATACACACTGTTCATACTGCTCTCAGGCTGCTGTGTGTATCTAGTGTATTAATACACACTGTTCATACTGCTCTCAGGCTGCTGTGTGTGTCTAGTGTATTAATACACACTGTTCATACTGCTCTCAGGCTGCTGTGTGTGTCTAGTGTATTAATACACACTGTTCATACTGCTCACAGGCTGCTGTGTGTGTCTAGTGTATTAATACACACTGTTCATACTGCTCTCAGGCTGCTGTGTGTGTCTAGTGTATTAATACACACTGTTCATACTGCTCACAGGCTGCTGTGTGTGTCTAGTGTATTAATACACACTGTTCATACTGCTCACAGGCTGCTGTGTGTATCTAGTGTATTAATACACACTGTTCATACTGCTCACAGGCTGCTGTGTGTGTCTAGTGTATTAATACACACTGTTCATACTGCTCACAGGCTGCTGTGTGTGTCTAGTGTATTAATACACACTGTTCATACTGCTCACAGGCTGCTGT
>CM070445.1:250000-270000 GCA_036324595.1 Champsocephalus gunnari
TGTGTGTGTGTGTGTGTGTGTGTGTGTGTGTGTGTGTGTGTGTGTGTGTGTGTGTGTGTGTGTGTGTGTGTGTGTGTGTGTGTGTGTGTGTGTGTGTGTGTGTGTGTGGTGTGTGTGTGTGTGTGTGTGTGTGTGTGTGTGTGTGTGTGTGTGTGTGTGGTGTGTGTGTGTGTGTGTGTGTGTGTGTGTGTGTGTGTGTGTGTGTGTGTGTGTGTGTGTGTGTGTGTGTGTGTGTGTGTGTGTGTGTAGGTGAGAGCGATGATGACGGAGTCTTCGTTCAGCATCGAGGAGCTGGAGGAGCTGTACTGTCTCTTTAAGGTAAACTGACTCCTCTCAGCGCTAAATAATAAAACAGCTGTTATTGGGCTCCAGATGTTAGTGTTATGGCTCCAGATGTGACTGCACTTCCTGTGCAGGCGCAGCACATGGCCAGCTGTTATTGGGGCTCCAGCAGCGGGGTCTCTCAGCGGTTCGACCCCTCCCTCCCGTACCTGGAGCAGTACAGCATCGACCCACTGCAGTTCTGCCAGCTGTTCCTCGGCCTCGGCCCCTGGGCCTGCGGGGGCCGTACTCCCACCCTCTCTGCTCGCCTCTTCAGGGTCCTGGACCAGAACCAGGACGGGCTGCTCAACTTCAAGGAGTTCATCACCGGATTCAGTGAGACTAACACTATACATGCAGTACACACACCATACACTATAGACCAGGCGTGGGCAAACTAAGGCCCGCGGGCCAGATACGGCCCTTTGGGCTTTTGAATCCGGCCCGCCGAATATTGATAAAAAATTGTCCAAATGATAGTAAAGACCGCATTCATTTTGCCTTTTTCCTGCAATACCCGGCATTTCAGTTGATCCCACTAGATGGCGCACTCTAGACACATTGACCTTTGCTGGAGTCTGGCCTATTCTCTGGCCCCACTCGGCAACCCGGCAAGGTCCAATAACCAAATAGTTCACGCATTGATCACCAACGATCTCCTCATTGCTGCCGACTCTGGCCGCCTCAGCATCCTCATCCTCCTGGACCTCTCTGCAGCGTTTGATCTCTCACAACATCCTCCTCACCCGCCTCTCAGACCTCCTGGGTGTCACTGGCACAGCGCTGTCCTGGTTGACATCCTACCTCCACAACAGGAAACAGTTTGTCTCCATCAGTGGCTCAAACTCACCCCCAGCCCCAGTCCACCACGGTGTACCCCAGGGCTCTGTGCTTGGCCCCCTCCTGTTCATTTACATGCTCCCCCTCGGCCAGATCATCCGACATCATGGACTCAACTTCCACTGCTACGCTGATGATACCCAACTGTATCTCAGCACCACTCCATCCTCCCAGCTCCCCCCTCAGTCTCTCATCGACTGCCTGCATGACATCAGAACATGGATGTCTTCAAACTATCTGAAGCTGAACAGCGGTAAAACAGAGCTCATGGTTGTGGCACCCAAGGCCCTGCTCCAGAAGGTTGGTGACTTCGTCCTTGAGGTCGACGGCTGCTCCATCTCCCCATCTCCTGAAGCCCGCAACCTGGGTGTCATCCTCGACTCCACCCTCTCCCTCCACTCCCACGTCAAGTCGTAACGCATAAATCAAACACAAATCGGCCTTTTACCACCTAAGGAACATTGCCAGACTCCGACCGTCACTCTCAGAGTCGGTTGCCGAAACCCTAGTCCATGCGTTTGTCACCTCCCGCTTGGACGACTGCAATGGTGTCCTGTTCGGGGTTCCCAACAAAACCCTGGACAGGCTCCAGTATGTCCAAAGCTGTGCAGCTCGGGTCCTCACGCACACAAAGCCGTGGCAGCACATCACTCCCACCCTCATCCACCTCCACTGGCTGCCGGTCAAGTCCCGCATCACCTACAAAGTCCTCCTCCTTACCTACAAGTCCCTCCATGCCCTTGCCCCCCAGTACCTATCGGACATCCTTCACCCGCATGCCCCACCCCGGAACCTGCGGTCTTCAGCCTCTGGCCTGCTCACCACCCCCCGCACCAAACTGAGAACCTTCGGGGACAGAGCCTTCAGCGTGGCAGCCCCCACCCTCTGGAACGCTCTCCCTGCGGAGATTCGCAACATCCCCACACTGGACGCCTTCAAAGGACCCTCAAGTCCCATCTTTTTGCCAAGGCTTTCGGCCCCTAATCGATCTGTTGTTCTGTCTGTCTGACCTTTGTTTTGTTATGTTTGTTTTTTGCCCTACTACTTGTAAAGCGACCTTGGGTCCCTTGAAAGGCGCGAGATAAATCAAAGCTATTATTATTATTATTATTATTATTATTATTGGAGGGGGCGACATTAACCTGAGCATGGCGAGTACGGCGAATACAAGTTGTAACAAGCAACCCAAAAAGTTTGCCCCTCCCTGATATAGACTATATGTGTGTTAGGTCTAACTCTAAGTGTGTTAGGTCCAGAGATGGGGTCGTTACTAAAAAAAAGTAATATATTACATATTACATATTACTTTAAAAAAAAGTAATATATTACACTACTTCGTTACTCTCTACATAAAGTAATTAGTTACTTTAATCGTTACTTTACTCGCAGGGCCGGCCCGCCCGCCCCTCCCTGCAGGCAGATCACGCAGACTGCTAAAGTTTCAAATGTTCTCTTTAGTTCAGTTTCCATTGTCGCATAAGACTGATCCAGACCCTGAATGTTCTCCTATCTGACCGTGGCTGTCCTCTGTCTCCTGCTATCTGACCGTGGCTGTCCTCTGTCTCCTGCTATCTGACCGTGGCTGTCCTCTGTCTCCTGCTATCTGACCGTGGCTGTCCTCTGTCTCCTGCTATCTGACCGTGGCTGTCCTCTGTCTCCTGCTATCTGACCGTGGCTGTCCTCTGTCTCCTGCTATCTGACCGTGGCTGTCCTCTGTCTCCTGCTATCTGACCGTGGCTGTCCTCTGTCTCCTGCTATCTGACCGTGGCTGTCCTCTGTCTCCTGCTATCTGACCGTGGCTGTCCTCTGTCTCCTGCTATCTGACCGTGGCTGTCCTCTGTCTCCTGCTATCTGACCGTGGCTGTCCTCTGTCTCATGCTATCTGCTCACGCTGTGCGTCGGCGTGTCGGCCATGTGTCGCACTGGAACCAGACACCGCAAAGACTTCAGCCGAGCACGTACGAACTGCGCATGCGTGAGTGGCAATAACTCTCCTTACCAGCAGGCGGCGGTAGTGTGTATTCGTCATTCAAAAGAGGCAACAACCGGAAAACAGAGAAGAAGAACAGGTGATATAAATAAACAACAGCTATGTGCGTTAGCTTCATGTTAGCATCACGTTAGCACGTGTTCTTTGCAGGTGCTTGTTGAGGTTTGATTATGACTGATTTTAGAAAGTAACGAAGTAACGCGTGTCGGGGCGATGTTAGTGACTGTAGTCTGACTACTGAATTATAAAAGTAGCGCGTTACGCTACTCCGTTACCGACAAAGTAATATTATTACAGTAACGCGTTACACCCAACTCTGGATTTGAGTGCTTCAAATGTCGGGTCGCGATGTATCGGCAAAGGAACACGTGGGTCCCGAGGCCAGCGAGAACCACGAGACGCCTTGAACAGACGTTTGTTTACTTGTTTTCTTCCTTTGTTTACTCACAGCTGAAGAGTCGCTTGGCCTCGCTGGTTTGGATGATGTTATGCGATGGGTTTGCTCAAAATAAAATAACAAACTTTTTCACATGCAACGAAGAAAAGAGGCCGTTACAATATTCACAACTGTGTGTGTGTGTGTGTGTGTGTGTGTGTGTGTGTGTGTGTGTGTGTGTGTGTGTGTGTGTGTGTGTGTGTGTGTGTGTGGTGTGTGTGTGTGGTGTGTGTGTGTGTGTGTGTGTGTGTGGTGTGTGTGTGTGTGTGTGTGTGTGTGTGTGTGTGTGTGTGTGTGGTGTGTGTGTGTGTGTGTGTGTGTGTGTGGTGTGTGTGTGTGTGTGTGTGGTGTGTGTGTGTGGTGTGTGTGTGTGTGTGTGTGTGTGTGTGTGTGTGGTGTGTGTGTGTGTGTGTGTGTGTGTGTGTGTGGTGTGTGTGTGTGTGTGTGGTGTGTGTGTGTGTGTGTGTGTGTGTGTGTGGTGTGTGTGTGTGTGTGTGTGTGTGTGCAGGTGGGATGTATCACGGGGAAATGACGGAGAAACTCAAACTGCTCTACAAGCTGCACCTACCTCCAGGTAACACTTTGTTGTTTACCTGTTGTTTACGTGTTACATTACATCACATTTAGCTGAGGCTTTTATCCAAAGCGACAATAAGTGCGTTCCACCAGGAAGACACAACCTTGAAGAAAACAGAATCATAAAGTACATCAGGCTTCATAGAGCCAAACATTTAAAGTGCTACTCAACTGGCTTTAGAGGAGCCAGTGCTTTGTTATTATATAAGTGCTTTGTTAGTATATAAGTGATTTGTTAGTATATAAGTGCTTTGTTAGTATATAAGAGCTCTGTTAGTATATAAGTCCTTTGTTAGTATATAAGAGCTTTGTTAGTATATAAGTGCTTTGTTAGTATATAAGAGCTTTGTTAGTATATAAGTCCTTTGTTAGTATATAAGTGCTTTGTTAGTATATAAGTGCTTTGTTAGTATATAAGAGCTTTGTTAATATATAAGTCCTTTGTTAGTATATAAGTGCTTTGTTAGTATATAAGTGCTTTGTTAGTATATAAGTGCTTTGTTAGTATATAAGTGCTTTGTTAGTATATAAGAGCTTTGTTAGTATATAAGTCCTTTGTTAGTATATAAGTGCTTTGTTAGTATATAAGTGCTTTGTTAGTATATAAGAGCTTTGTTAGTATATAAGTGCTTTGTTAGTATATAAGCCCTTTGTTAGTATATAAGAGCTCTGTTAGTATATAAGTGCTTTGTTAGTATATAAGTGCTTTGTTAGTATATAAGCCCTTTGTTAGTATATAAGAGCTCTGTTAGTATATAAGAGCTTTGTTAGTATATAAGTGCTTTGTTAGTATATAAGAGCTCTGTTAGTATATAAGAGCTCTGTTAGTATATAAGAGCTTTGTTAGTATATAAGTGCTTTGTTAGTATATAAGTGCTTTGTTAGTATATAAGAGCTGTGTTAGTATATAAGTCCTTTGTTAGTA
Organism: Champsocephalus gunnari; assembly: GCA_036324595.1. Taxonomy (NCBI): domain Eukaryota; kingdom Metazoa; phylum Chordata; class Actinopteri; order Perciformes; family Channichthyidae; genus Champsocephalus; species Champsocephalus gunnari. The sequence continues at coordinate 255,089 of CM070445.1, forward strand.
TATAAGTGCTTTGTTAGTATATAAGTGCTTTGTTAGTATATAAGAGCTCTGTTAGTATATAAGTGCTTTATTAGTATATAAGTGCTTTGTTAGTTTATAAGTGCTTTGTTAGTATATAAGTGCTTTGTTAGTCTATAAGAGCTTTGTTAGTATATAAGTGCTTTGTTAGTATATAAGTGCTTTGTTAGTATATAAGTGCTTTGTTAGTATATAAGAGCTTTGTTAGTATATAAGTGCTTTGTTAGTATATAAGCCCTTTGTTAGTATATAAGAGCTCTGTTAGTATATAAGTGCTTTGTTAGTATATAAGTGCTTTGTTAGTATATAAGCCCTTTGTTAGTATATAAGAGCTCTTTTAGTATATAAGAGCTTTGTTAGTATATAAGTGCTTTGTTAGTATATAAGAGCTCTGTTAGTATATAAGAGCTCTGTTAGTATATAAGTGCTTTGTTAGTATATAAGTGCTTTGTTAGTATATAAGAGCTATGTTAGTATATAAGTGCTTTGTTAGTATATAAGTTCTTTGTTAGTATATAAGAGCTTTGTTAGTATATAAGTGCTTTGTTAGTATATAAGTGCTTTGTTAGTATATAAGAGCTTTGTTAGTATATAAGTGCTTTGTTAGTATATAAGCCCTTTGTTAGTATATAAGAGCTCTGTTAGTATATAAGTGCTTTGTTAGTATATAAGTGCTTTGTTAGTATATAAGCCCTTTGTTAGTATATAAGAGCTCTGTTAGTATATAAGAGCTTTGTTAGTATATAAGTGCTTTGTTAGTATATAAGAGCTCTGTTAGTATATAAGAGCTCTGTTAGTATATAAGAGCTTTGTTAGTATATAAGTGCTTTGTTAGTATATAAGTGCTTTGTTAGTATATAAGTGCTTTGTTAGTATATAAGTGCTTTGTTAGTATATAAGCCCTTTGTTAGTATATAAGAGCTTTTTAGTATATAAGAGCTTTGTTAGTATATAAGTGCTTTGTTAGTATATAAGAGCTCTGTTAGTATATAAGAGCTCTGTTAGTATATAAGTGCTTTGTTAGTATATAAGTGCTTTGTTAGTATATAAGAGCTATGTTAGTATATAAGTGCTTTGTTAGTATATAAGTTCTTTGTTAGTATATAAGAGCTTTGTTAGTATATAAGTGCTTTGTTAGTATATAAGTGCTTTGTTAGTATATAAGAGCTTTGTTAGTATATAAGTGCTTTGTTAGTATATAAGCCCTTTGTTAGTATATAAGAGCTCTGTTAGTATATAAGTGCTTTGTTAGTATATAAGTGCTTTGTTAGTATATAAGCCCTTTGTTAGTATATAAGAGCTCTGTTAGTATATAAGAGCTTTGTTAGTATATAAGTGCTTTGTTAGTATATAAGAGCTCTGTTAGTATATAAGTGCTTTGTTAGTATATAAGTGCTTTGTTAGTATATAAGAGCTCTGTTAGTATATAAGAGCTTGTTAGTATATAAGTGCTTTGTTAGTATATAAGTTCTTTGTTAGTATATAAGAGCTTTGTTAGTATATAAGTGCTTTGTTAGTATATAAGAGCTTTGTTAGTATATAAGTCCTTTGTTAGTATATAAGAGCTTTGTTAGTATATAAGTGCTTTGTTAGTATATAAGCGCTTTGTTAGTATATAAGAGCTTTGTTAGTATATAAGCGCTTTGTTAGTATATAAGAGCTTTGTTAGTATATAAGTCCTTTGTTAGTATATAAGAGCTTTGTTAGTATATAAGTGCTTTGTTAGTATATAAGAGCTTTGTTAGTATATAAGTGCTTTGTTAGTATATAAGCCCTTTGTTAGTATATAAGAGCTTTGTTAGTATATAAGTGCTTTGTTAGTATATAAGTGCTTTGTTAGTATATAAGAGCTTTGTTAGTATATAAGTGCTTTGTTAGTATATAAGCCCTTTGTTAGTATATAAGAGCTTTGTTAGTATATAAGTGCTTTGTTAGTATATAAGAGCTTTGTTAGTATATAAGTGCTTTGTTAGTATATAAGGCTTTGTTAGTATATAAGTGCTTTGTTAGTATATAAGTGCTTTGTTAGTATATAAGAGCTTTGTTAGTATATAAGTGCTTTGTTAGTATATAAGAGCTTTGTTAGTATATAAGTGCTTTGTTAGTATATAAGAGCTTTGTTAGTATATAAGTGCTTTGTTAGTATATAAGTGCTTTGTTAGTATATAAGTGCTTTGTTAGTATATAAGCCCTTTGTTAGTATATAAGAGCTCTGTTAGTATATAAGAGCTTTGTTAGTATATAAGTGCTTTGTTAGTATATAAGTGCTTTGTTAGTATATAAGTGCTTTGTTAGTATATAAGAGCTCTGTTAGTATATAAGAGCTTTGTTATTATATAAGAGCTTTGTTAGTATATAAGTGCTTTGTTAGTATATAAGTGCTTTGTTAGTATATAAGTGCCGTGTTAGTATATAAGTGCCGTGTTAGTATATAAGTGCTTTGTTAGTATATAAGTTCTTTGTTAGTATATAAGTGCTTTGTTAGTATATAAGTGCTTTGTTAGTATATAAGTCCTTTGTTAGTATATAAGTGCTTTGTTAGTATATAAGTGCTTTGTTAGTAGTTCTATCCTCGAGGTGGAGTCGAGAGAGATGAGTTTCAGTCTGGAAGGTGTGTGAGCTTTCTGCTGTCCTGATGTCAGTGGGAGCTCATTCCACCATCTTGGAGCCAGGACAGCAAACCCACGTGTTTCTGCTGATGGGAACTTGGGTCCCCCTCGCAGCGAGGGTGCAGCGAGTCGTCTGGCTGATGCAGAGCGGAGTGCACGTGCTGGGGTGCACGGTTTAACCATGTCCTGGATGTAGGAAGGGCCAGATCCATTCGCAGCATGGTACGCAGGTACCAGGGTCTTGAAGTGGATTCTAGCAGTTACCGGAAGCCAGTGGAGGAGCGGAGGAGCGGCGTGGTGTGGAACATTCAGGAAGGTTGAAGACCAGACGAGCCGCTGCATTCTGGATGAGAGAGGTCGGATGGTGCATGCAGGCAGACCAGCAGGAGGGAGCTGCAGTAGTCTAGTGAGGTGACGAGAGCCTGGACCAGAACCTGCGTGGCTCTCTGGGTCAGCTGGGGACGCGTCCTCCTGATGCTGTAGAGCGTGTATCTGCAGCAGCAGGTTGTAGCAGCGATGTTTGCAGTGAAGGACAGGTTGTTATCTAGGGTCTCACCTCTCTAGGGTTTACCTGTTGTTTACGTGTTGTTGTTTACCAGTGCCCTGCACTACGAAGCCAGGTCAACGAGTTATCTTAACTAACCCGAACAAAGAGATCTCGCTGAGCGGTCCTACGACGCTGGTTATCAACTCGGTAACTCAAGCCAGGGTTTCTCTGTCCGGCTGAGTGCGCGCTCACATGAAAGGGGCGGGGCTAGCTACATTTGAAGTTACCTCTGTTGTTTACGTGTTGTTGTTGTTGTTGTTGTTGCAGCGGTGTGTCCGGAAGAGGCCGAATCAGCTCTGGAGGCGACTCACTTCTTCACAGAGAATGAAGCTGAAGGTAAACTGTGTGTGTGTGCGTGTGCGTGTGCGTGTGCGTGTGTGTGTGCGTGTGTGTGTGCGCGCGTGTCCTCGCGTGTCCTCTTTCTCACACTATGCTGTCTCTCCTCTTCCTCCTCCTCTACCTCCTCCTCTTCCTCCTCCTCCTCCTCCTCCTTCCAGAACCTTCCTTCCTACCTGCTGTGGGCTCTTTGGGGAAACAGGAAGTGACCTCAGGTGTGTGTGATGTCACTTCAGATGTTTTCATTAAATCTGACACTTTCACTTTAACTAACCTCGTTGTCATGGTAACGGTGGATGATGCTGATGACTTCCTGTTTCTGCAGGTGAAGAGGACGTAGGAAACGAGGAGAGTAAAGGTAAGCCACGCCCCCTGAGAGAAATATAAGAGTGTGCTATACTATATATCGATGTATAAAACGGACAAGTCAAATCAAGCAATCTGATTGGTTCTTAGCCGTGATATAATGAGCGTATACCACGGGTAGAATTGTAGTTACTTTTCACAACAAGTCAGTATCCCTCCGCGTCTGAGAAAAGCTGTACACAGTTGGGCTGGGACACGAAAGCAGCGGAGAAGTGACGGGCAGGAACCCTCCTCGTCACGCGGCGGTCCAGACATCAAGCGGCGATACATGTTCAGTGGGCAGTTCCTCTGGCACCAGGGCAGGGGTATCTAGATACTCTCCGAGGTCTGACGTCATGAAGGGTGCTACTTTTAAAGCAAGCAGCGACGTCAGATCAGATTGCTTGATTTGACTTGTCAGTTTTATGAATATATTTACATTTCTTCCGTTACGAAACAAACTTACAAAGCATAAGACGGAAACATGTGAGGTTAACTTGGACCTCCGGGGGGCAGGGCCGCCTTAATGCACGGGCTGACCTGGGCTTCAGCAGCGCTAAGGGGCTAACTTTAAGGCTAACCCTAACCCTGCTGAAGCCCAGGGGCCTACGGAGATCAGGGGCCTACGGAGATCAGGGGCCTACGGAGATCAGGGGCCTACGGAGATCAGGGGCCTACGGAGATCAGGGGCCTACGGAGATCAGGGGCCTACGGAGATCAGGGGCCTACGGAGATCAGGGGCCTACGGAGATCAGGGGCCTACGGAGATCAGGGGCCTACGGAGATCAGGGGCCCATCATGAGCCAAAAATGTTATTAAAAAAAAAGTTTTTTATTTCGGATGTTTTTAAAAAACATTTAAATAAACAAAGTCTTGGCTTTCAGAATATGAAACGTAACACTATAAATACATGTTTGAAGCTTGTAAAGGGAAGATGACCGCTCTCACTCGCCACTCACCCCCTCCCTCCGCTGACATTATGAATGTAAGGCGTATAGTGATCATAGATAACACGGCAGGGTCCGTCACAGTTTGCTTTCATCTGGTTTCAAATAAACAAAGTCTTGGCTTTCAGAACATTAAACTTGTTTCGGCAAATTCAGAAGATAAATACAGCGTTGAAGCTATTTACATTAGAGTGTGTATTTTTCTTTCATATTGCCATACTTGGTCACGACAGGCCGTGGTGTACGCTCAGTATATCACGGCTAGGGGGTTGAACCACGAGCATGAGCATATACCTGTCGTGAGCTACTGCTTACATAGCTGTCACCGTGTACCTGATGATGTCACCGTGTACCTGATGATGTCACTGTGTACCTGATGATGTCACCGTGTACCTGATGATGTCACCGTGTACCTGATGATGTCACTGTGTACCTGATGATGTTATCATGCTGCAGGTCCAGAGGAGAAGGTGAAGGACTACAGGTACTACCTGAGGCTGTGGGCCAACGAGAAGGAACCAAAGACTGATACCATCAAAAACCTGCCCCGAATGAACCAGGTAACCCTGTTGTTTACCTGTTGTTCACCTGTTGTTTACCTGTTGTTCACCTGTTGTTATCTGTTGTTTACCTGTTGTTCACCTGTTGTTATCTGTTGTTTACATGTTGTTATCTGTTGTTTACCTGTTGTTCACCTGTTGTTATCTGTTGTTAACCTGTTGTTATCTGTTGTTCACCTGTTGTTATCTGTTGTTTACCTGTTGTTAACCTGTTGTTTACCTGTTGTTATCTGTTGTTTACCTGTTGTTAACCTGTTGTTAACCTGTTGTTCACCTGTTGTTATCTGTTGTTTACCTGTTGTTATCTGTTGTTTACCTGTTGTTCACCTGTTGTTATCTGTTGTTAACCTGTTGTTATCTGTTGTTTACCTGTTGTTAACCTGTTGTTATCTGTTGTTCACCTGTTGTGTTTTACCTGTTGTTATCTGTTGTTCACCTGTTGTTATCTGTTGTTAACCTGTTGTTATCTGTTGTTTACCTGTTGTTAACCTGTTGTTATCTGTTGTTCACCTGTTGTTATCTGTGTTTACCTGTTGTTAACCTGTTGTTTACCTGTTGTTATCTGTTGTTTACCTGTTGTTAACCTGTTGTTAACCTGTTGTTAACCTGTTGTTATCTGTTGTTTACCTGTTGTTAACCTGTTGTTATCTGTTGTTTACCTGTTGTTATCTGTTGTTTACCTGTTGTTAACCTGTTGTTATCTGTTGTTTACCTGTTGTTATCTGTTGTTTACCTGTTGTTAACCTGTTGTTATCTGTTGTTTACCTGTTGTTTACCTGTTGTTTACCTGTTTTTAACCTGTTGTTATCTGTTGTTACCCTGTTGTTAACCTGTTGTTTACCTGTTGTTATCTGTTGTTTACCTGTTGTTATCTGTTGTTTATCTGTTGTTTACCTGTTGTTAACCTGTTGTTATATGTTGTTAACCTGTTGTTATCTGTTGTTTACCTGTTGTTAACCTGTTGTTAACCTGTTGTTATCTGTTGTTAACCTGTTGTTATCTGTTGTTTACCTGTTGTTAACCTGTTGTTATCTGTTGTTTACCTGTTGTTAACCTGTTGTTTACCTGTTGTTATCTGTTGTTTACCTGTTGTTATCTGTTGTTTATCTGTTGTTTACCTGTTGTTTACCTGTTGTTATCGGTTGTTTACCTGTTGTTATCTGTTGTTTACCTGTTGTTAACCTGTTGTTATCTGTTGTTAACCTGTTGTTATCTGTTGTTTACCTGTTTTTAACCTGTTGTTATCTGTTGATACCCTGTTGTTAACCTGTTGTTTACCTGTTGTTATCTGTTGTTTATCTGTTGTTTACCTGTTGTTAACTGTTGTTATCTGTTGTTTACCTGTTGTTAACCTGTTGTTATCTGTTGTTTACCTGTTGTTTACCTGTTGTTAACCTGTTGTTATCTGTTGTTAACCTGTTGTTTTCTGTTGTTAACCTGTTGTTATCTATTGTTTACCTGTTGTTCACCTGTTGTTATCTGTTGTTAACCTGTTGTTTTCTGTTGTTAACCTGTTGTTATCTGTTGTTTACCTGTTGTTCACCTGTTGTTATCTGTTGTTTACCTGTTGTTATCTGTTGTTAACCTGTTGTTATCTGTTGTTTACCTGTTGTTATCTGTTGTTACCCTGTTGTTAACCTGTTGTTTACCTGTTGTTATCTGTTGTTTACCTGTTGTTATCTGTTGTTTATCTGTTGTTTACCTGTTGTTTACCTGTTGTTATCGGTTGTTTACCTGTTGTTATCTGTTGTTTACCTGTTGTTAACCTGTTGTTAACCTGTTGTTATCTGTTGTTTACCTGTTGTTAACCTGTTGTTATCTGTTGTTTACCTGTTGTTATCTGTTGTTTATCTGTTGTTTACCTGTTGTTATCGGTTGTTTACCTGTTGTTATCTGTTGTTTACCTGTTGTTAACCTGTTGTTATCTGTTGTTTACCTGTTGTTATCTGTTGTTACCCTGTTGTTAATATGTTGTTATCTGTTGTTTACCTGTTGTTTACCTGTTGTTATCTGTTGTTTACCTGTTGTTAACCTGTTGTTACCTGTTGTTTACCTGTTGTTAACCTGTTGTTACCTGTTGTTAACCTGTTGTTATCTGTTGTTTACCTGTTGTTATCTGTTGTTTACCTGTTGTTAACCTGTTGTTACCTGTTGTTATCTGTTGTTTACCTGTTGTTATCTGTTGTTTACCTGTTGTTATCTGTTGTTTACCTGTTGTTAACCTGTTGTTTACCTGTTGTTTACCTGTTGTTATCTGTTGTTTACCTGTTGTTAACCTGTTGTTAACCTGTTGTTAACTGTTGTTATCTGTTATCTGTTGTTTACCTGTTGTTAACCTGTTGTTATCTGTTGTTTACCTGTTGTTAACCTGTTGCTAACCTGTTGTTTTCTGTTGTTATCTGTTGTTTACCTGTTGTTAACCTGTTGTTATCTGTTGTTTACCTGTTGTTATCTGTTGTTTACCTGTTGTTATCTGTTGTTTACCTGTTGTTAACCTGTTTTACTGTTAACCTGTTGTTAACCTGTTGTTTACCTGTTGTTAACCTGTTGTTATCTGTTGTTTACCTGTTGTTAACATGTTGTTATCTGTTGTTTACCTGTTGTTAACCTGTTGTTATCTGTTGTTTACCTGTTGTTAACCTGTTGTTAACATGTTGTTTACCTGTTGTTTACCTGTTGTTATCTGTTGTTAACCTGTTGTTAACATGTTGTTATCTGTTGTTTACCTGTTGTTATCTGTTGTTTACCTGTTGTTATCTGTTGTTTATCTGTTGTTTATCTGTTGTTTACCTTTTGTTTACGGTTGTTTACCTGTTGTTATCTGTTGTTTACCTGTTGTTAACCTGTTGTTATCTGTTGTTTACCTGTTGTTAACCTGTTGTTATCTGTTGTTTACCTGTTGTTTACCTGTTGTTAACCTGTTGTTATCTGTTGTTAACCTGTTGTTATCTGTTGTTTACCTGTTGTTCACCTGTTGTTATCTGTTGTTAACCTGTTGTTTTCTGTTGTTAACCTGTTGTTATCTGTTGTTTACCTGTTGTTCACCTGTTGTTATCTGTTGTTTACCTGTTGTTATCTGTTGTTAACCTGTTGTTATCTGTTGTTTACCTGTTGTTAACCTGTTGTTATCTGTTATTTACCTGTTGTTTACCTGTTTTTAACCTGTTGTTATCTGTTGTTACCCTGTTGTTAACCTGTTGTTTACCTGTTGTTATCTGTTGTTTACCTGTTGTTATCTGTTGTTTATCTGTTGTTTACCTGTTGTTTACCTGTTGTTATCGTTGTTTACCTGTTGTTATCTGTTGTTTACCTGTTGTTAACCTGTTGTTATCTGTTGTTTACCTGTTGTTAACCTGTTGTTATCTGTTGTTTATCTGTTGTTTACCTGTTGTTATCGGTTGTTTACCTGTTGTTATCTGTTGTTTACCTGTTGTTATCTGTTGTTTATCTGTTGTTTACCTTTTGTTTACGGTTGTTTACCTGTTGTTATCTGTTGTTTACCTGTTGTTAACCTGTTGTTATCTGTTGTTTACCTGTTGTTAACCTGTTGTTATCTGTTGTTTACCTGTTGTTTACCTGTTGTTAACCTGTTGTTATCTGTTGTTAACCTGTTGTTAACCTGTTGTTATCTGTTGTTTACCTGTTGTTCACCTGTTGTTATCTGTTGTTAACCTGTTGTTTTCTGTTGTTAACCTGTTGTTATCTGTTGTTTACCTGTTGTTCACCTGTTGTTATCTGTTGTTTACCTGTTGTTATCTGTTGTTAACCTGTTGTTATCTGTTGTTTACCTGTTGTTAACCTGTTGTTTACCTGTTGTTATCTGTTGTTTACCTGTTGTTATCTGTTGTTTACCTGTTGTTATCTGTTTTACTGTTGTTAACCTGTTGTTAACCTGTTGTTAACCTGTTGTTTACCTGTTGTTTACCTGTTGTTAACCTGTTGTTAACATGTTGTTATCTGTTGTTTACCTGTTATCTGTTGTTTACCTGTTGTTAACCTGTTGTTTACCTGTTGTTAACCTGTTGCTAACCTGTTGTTTTCTGTTGTTATCTGTTGTTTACCTGTTGTTAACCTGTTGTTATCTGTTGTTTACCTGTTGTTATCTGTTGTTTACCTGTTGTTATCTGTTGTTTACCTGTTGTTATCTGTTGTTTACCTGTTGTTAACCTGTTGTTTACTGTTGTTAACCTGTTGTTAACCTGTTGTTTACCTGTTGTTAACCTGTTGTTATCTGTTGTTTACCTGTTGTTAACATGTTGTACTGTTGTTTACCTGTTGTTATCTGTTGTTTACCTGTTGTTAACCTGTTGTTAACCTGTTGTTATCTGTTGTTAACCTGTTGTTAACATGTTGTTATCTGTTGTTTACCTGTTGTTAATCTGTTGTTATCTGTTGTTTACCTGTTGTTATCTGTTGTTTACCTGTTGTTAACCTGTTGTTTACCTGTTGTTATCTGTTGTTTACCTGTTGTTAACATGTTGTTATCTGTTGTTTACCTGTTGTTAACATGTTGTTATCTGTTGTTTACCTGTTGTTATCTGTTGTTTACCTGTTGTTTACCTGTTGTTAACATGTTGTTAACCTGTTGTTATCTGTTGTTAACCTGTTGTTAACATGTTGTTATCTGTTGTTTACCTGTTGTTAACCTGTTGTTATCTGTTGTTTACCTGTTGTTAACCTGTTGCTAACCTGTTGTTTTCTGTTGTTAACCTGTTGCTAACCTGTTGTTTTCTGTTGTTATCTGTTGTTTACCTGTTGTTAACCTGTTGTTATCTGTTGTTTACCTGTTGTTATCTGTTGTTTACCTGTTGTTATCTGTTGTTTACCTGTTGTTAACCTGTTGTTATCTGTTGTTTACCTGTTGTTAACATGTTGTTATCTGTTGTTTACCTGTTGTTTACCTGTTGTTATCTGTTGTTTACCTGTTGTTTACCTGTTGTTATCTGTTGCTATCTGTTGTTTACCTGTTGTTATCTGTTGTTTACCTGTTGTTATCTGTTGTTTACCTGTTGTTAACCTGTTGTTATCTGTTGTTTACCTGTTGTTAACCTGTTGTTTACCTGTTGTTATCTGTTGTTTACCTGTTTTTACCTGTTTAACTGTTGTTTACCTGTTGTTTACCTGTTGTTATCTGTTGTTTACCTGTTGTTTACCTGTTGTTATCTGTTGTTTACCTGTTGTTATCTGTTGTTTACCTGTTGTTTACCTGTTGTTAACCTGTTGTTATCTGTTGTTAACCTGTTGTTTACCTGTTGTTTAACTGTTGTTATCTGTTGTTTACCTGTTGTTTACCTGTTGTTAACATGTTGTCACCTGTTGTTTACCTGTGTAGGAGCAGTTCATCGATGTGTGTAAGACGCTGTACAACATGTTCAGTGAGGATCCAGAGGAGCAGCAGCTGTATCACTCCATCGCCACGGCAGCCAGCCTGCTGCTGAGGATCGGGGAGGTCGGGAAGAGGTTCGGGAACAGGAAGTCAGAGGGCCCGCCCCCTGAGGCCCCACCTACTGAGGTCCCACCCACAGAAGCCCCGTCCCCCGAGGTCCAACCCCCCGAGGTCCAACCCCCTGAGGCCCCACCCCCTGAGGCCCCACCCACTGAGGGCCCATCCCCTGAGGCCCCGCCCCCTGAGGCCCCAGGTGAGGCTCAGGTGTGCCGGGCTCTGGAGGACGCTCTGCAGGATGAGGACTCTGCTCTGATTGCAGAGCAGAGACAGGGCAGCGAGCTGGATGCTGATTGGTCGATCAGCTTTGAGCAGGTGCTGGCGTCCCTGCTGACGGAGCCGCCGCTGGTCCATTACTTCGAGAGGAAGAGAGACATCCGGAGCAAGATGGCCGCCTGCAAGGCCCAGAGAGCCGTGGAGCGCCAGACAAGCTCCTCCTCCGAGCATGACCTCACACAGCTGTCCCCCTGACAAGCTCCTCCTCCGAGCATGACCTCACACACCTGTCCCCCTGACAAGCTCCTCCTCCGAGCATGACCTCACACACAGCTGTCCCCCTGACAAGCTCCGCCTCCGACACGACCTTACACACCTGTCCCCCTCACAAGCTCCGCCTCCGACACGACCTTACACACCTGTCCCCCTCACAGGCTCCGCCTCCTCACACGACCTTACACACCTGTCCCCCTCACAGGCTCCGCCTCCTCACACGGCCTAACACACCTGTCCCCCTCACAGGCTCCGCCTCCTCACACGACCTAACACACCTGTCCCCCTCACAGGCTCCGCCTCCTCACACGGCCTAACACACCTGTCCCCCTCACAGGCTCCGCCTCCTCACACGACCTAACACACCTGTCCCCCTCACAGGCTCCGCCTCCTCACACGGCCTTACACACCTGTCCCCCTCACAGGCTCCGCCTCCTCACACGGCCTTACACACCTGTCCCCCTCACAGGCTCCGCCTCCTCACACGGCCTTACACACCTGTCCCCCTCACAGGCTCCGCCTCCTCACACGGCCTTACACACCTGTCCCCCTCACAGGCTCCGCCTCCTCACACGGCCTAACACACCTGTCCCCCTCACAGGCTCCGCCTCCTCACACGGCCTAACACACCTGTCCCCCTCACAGGCTCCGCCTCCTCACACGGCCTAACACACCTGTCCCCCTCACAGGCTCCGCCTCCTCACACGGCCTTCACCCTTCTCTCACCTTTACAGTATTATCAGAATGATTCCAGATGTGCTTCGTTATAAAACCGCAGCTCCTCTGAAAGCTTTATATATTAATCATAACCTTTATAACACACACACACACACACACCACACACACACACACACACACACACACACACACACACACACACACACCACACACACACCACATTCACACACACACACACACACACACACACACACACACACACACACACACACACACACACACACACAACACACACACACACACTTTTTTATTAATCATGTCTGACCACCTGAGACTTTTATTTTGAAGTCGCTGACGCCTTCGTGATGTTTGTGATGACATCACTTTTGTTTACTTCCTGTTGACGTGATGATGTCACGGGATGTTTTTAGTATGTCTTTATTCTGCTTTTACGTCCATGTCAGTTGTTGTCTAATAAACAATGAAGTGATGCCCGTCTCTTCTTCTGTGGTGCTGACGTCTCTTCTTCTGTGGTGCTGACGTCTCTTCTTCTGTGGTGCTGACGTCTCTTCTTCTGTGGTGCTGACGTCTCTTCTTCTGTGGTGCTGACGTCTCTTCTTCTGTGGTGCTGACGTCTCTTCTTCTGTGGTGCTGACGTCTCTTCTTCTGTGGTGCTGACGTCTCTTCTTCTGTGGTGCTGACGTCTCTTCTTCTGTGGTGCTGACGTCTCTTCTTCTGTGGTGCTCGTGAAGCCAGAGCTCTGTAGTGATGGACTCAGAGTGTGTGTGTATCTATATTAGCTGTCCGCTGTGTGGACATAATGTGTTGATGGACACGTCACCGTCCAGCCGACCCGGCCAGAGGCTCTTCGTAGTTCAGGCATTTATCAAACCGGCAGCTGTCAATCAAAGTCCAGAGGCTCCGCCCCAAAGTGTCAGAAGCGTCTCGCGCACGCAGACAGACTCCGCGGCCGTTTCCCAATTGCGGGGATGCTGGCTTGGGAGTCGCGTACTTCCGAGTCGCTTGCTTCAGAAGCGAAGCAAGAATCCTTCCTGGCATTTGGAAACGAAGAGTGCAACAGGCGAGCAAGTGTGCAGGTGTGTGTCGTACGAGAGGCCCCGCCTCTTACATCTCCCGCCACGGATTTGGGGAAATGGGTCCGTGCGCAAAGCATTGTGGGGATTTGAAGACCGTGCAGTCTCTAAATGTCCCCCAAACCAAGGACGCGGTGGAATTCCAAGTATGCTGCAGATTGGAACAGTCCTTCGGCGGCACTCGATGACGTGCTGCTGCTGCAGTCATGTGTGGTGTTGCTGCAGTCATGTGTGTGTTGTTGCGCAGTCATGTGTGTGTTGCTGCTGCAGTCATGTGTGTGTAGCTGCAGTCATGTGTGTAGCTGCAGTCATGTGTGTGTTGCTGCAGTCATGTGTGTTGCTGCAGTCATGTGTGTGTTGCTGCAGTCAGTGTGTGTTGCTGCAGTCATGTGTGTGTAGCTGCTGCAGTCGTGTGTGTTGCTGCTGCAGTCATGTGTGTGTTGCTGCTGCAGTCATGTGTGTGTTGCTGCAGTCATGTGTGTGTTGCTGCAGTCATGTGTGTGTAGCTGCAGTCATGTGTGTGTTGCTGCAGTCATGTGTGTGTAGCTGCAGTCATGTGTGTGTAGCTGCTGCAGTCATGTGTGTGTTGCTGCAGTCATGTGTGTTGCTGCAGTCATGTGTGTGTTGCTGCAGTCATGTGTGTGTTGCTGCAGTCATGTGTGTGTTGCTGCAGTCATGTGTGTGTAGCTGCAGTCATGTGTGTGTAGCTGCTGCAGTCATGTGTGTGTTGCTGCAGTCATGTGTGTTGCTGCAGTCATGTGTGTGTTGCTGCAGTCATGTGTGTGTAGCTGCAGTCATGTGTGTGTAGCTGCTGCAGTCATGTGTGTGTTGCTGCAGTCATGTGTGTTGCTGCAGTCATGTGTGTGTTGCTGCAGTCATGTGTGTGTTGCTGCAGTCATGTGTGTGTAGCTGCAGTCATGTGTGTGTAGCTGCAGTCATGTGTGTGTAGCTGCAGTCATGTGTGTGTAGCTGCTGCAGTCATGTGTGTGTTGCTGCAGTCATGTGTGTGTTGCTGCAGTCATGTGTGTTGCTGCAGTCATGTGTGTGTAGCTGCAGTCATGTGTGTGTAGCTGCTGCAGTCATGTGTGTGTTGCTGCAGTCATGTGTGTTGCTGCAGTCATGTGTGTTGCTGCAGTCATGTGTGTGTAGCTGCAGTCATGTGTGTGTAGCTGCAGTCATGTGTGTGTAGCTGCAGTCATGTGTGTGTAGCTGCAGTCATGTGTGTGTTGCTGCAGTCATGTGTGTGTAGCTGCAGTCATGTGTGTGTAGCTGCAGTCATGTGTGTGTAGCTGCAGTCATGTGTGTGTTGCTGCAGTCATGTGTGTGTTGCTGCAGTCATGTGTGTGTAGCTGCAGTCATGTGTGTGTAGCTGCAGTCATGTGTGTGTTGCTGCAGTCATGTGTGTGTAGCTGCTGCAGTTATGTGTGTGTTGCTGCAGTCATGTGTGTTGCTGCAGTCATGTGTGTTGCTGCAGTCATGTGTGTGTAGCTGCAGTCATGTGTGTGTAGCTGCAGTCATGTGTGTGTAGCTGCAGTCATGTGTGTGTAGCTGCAGTCATGTGTGTGTTTCCGGGTTCCTGCTGAGAGAGATCTTGATATCGTGGGTTTGACACACATGCGCACGAAATGACTGCTGTCGTGTCAGCATATATATGATATGTATACAAATACACACCTGGACACAGACTACAAAGGACTCTCAGTCTCAGTCACGGTTTGATTCCACGGTTCATTGTGTGTCCGATAAGCAGCTCGTTGACTCATCGGACGGTAAATACAAATGAACTCCATACATTGCCATTTACGTGAGGAGGTGACGAGCGGCTTGAGAGCATGCACTTGAACTA